>VMKM01000769.1:0-242623 GCA_008360985.2 Macquaria ambigua
CATTGATAATTTTAAAAAAAGCACCCGGGCGATTTTCGTTTCAGAATAGGAAATCGAGTGAGACGAAGGTACACGGATTGTGACAGAGAGAGTGCGTGTGTGTTTGTGAACTGTGTATTTGTGTGTGTAGCTGAATCTGTAGCTAGCAAGGCAGGCAGCTTGACTTCCCACTGTGATCCTGATTCAAAATGCTCACCAGAGAGAGAGGCAGAGAGGGTAGGCGATATGGAGAGTGAAAAAAGGGAGACAGAGAAAGGCAAAGAGGACAGGAGAGAGACAGGAAGAGAAGGGGAGACCAATTACGAAAACCCAACCACAGAGGGATAAGAGAGCGAGCGAGAGAGGCTGAGAAACAGAGAGAGAGAGAGCGTTATTTCCTCTGGGTCTTTGAGAGAGAGAGGAAAGAGGGGAGTACGGTCTGTCTGCGTCCGGTCCGTCGTTCAGCTGATTAATTTGTGACAGGAGGGATTTCTGTGCTCCGTGCCTTGAATTGCTGCTCTAATTTATATGGTAATCTTCTTTAAGACTCTAGCAGCATACAAAAAACCTTTTATTTCCATCTCTGCTAAGCCTAAACCCTTTTCTATACTCACTACACACATATAAATATACATAAATGCGCAGAACATACGTGGGTCATACTCTGCACCAAATGTGATTGTATGAGGGAAATGCGAGGACACCTCTCAATTTCACTTTCCTGATAAGGTTTTCCTGTGCTGGGAGACCGCTCGGCTTGGCTAGTATTCATGACTGTCCCTTATTACCACGAATAATGCTTAAAATGTTTGTCCCTCACCAGAGTACTGCTGTAAATAATTAAGGAGAGTGGATAACAGCTCAGGGGCAGTCTTTGTGGGATGCAGGGAAAATAATTTTGGGTGTAACAGCTGAGTTGGACACTCAGTAGGCTAACCCTGTATTGACATCATGTGGAATGGAAGGTAATGGTAGGAAAGAGTCCCATGTTTACAGCTTGCAAGTATTCATATCATCGGACCACTCCAGACAGTTTTAAAATGGCAGAGTTGGTCGTGCGAGGACTAAAAATTCTGTGAACTGAAAATACAGCACCATATCCAGTCACTTTGGGTTTAATTACCTTGAACGATGGACTTTGGCTGACAAGAGGCGTCCATATCCTATTGCCAGACAAGAACGTCGATACTGGCTATTTTCACAGAAGCAAAACTCAGAATACGTTCAATGACAACATTTTTTTTTGCCAATGTTTTTAAAATTCTTTAAAATTCTCGCTTTCTACAGTATCTGTACATGGCAACTACATTATGCCTGAGGTTAGGAAAAGCTCAATCTTGGGCAACGGTCAATGTTTTGGGGCTTCTGGTGTAGCCAGCGTATATCCAGATAACTGATATGAAGATGATTGGAATGCAGATACATTTTTTTAAAAAGCTAATAAAAAGCTAATCTCTAGGGTTCTGAGAATGATAAAAAGCTTAATCGTTGTCAGACGATAGCCGATGGGTTCTGAGATTGCATTTCAGCCAATGGGTTCCACCTCTTTTGCTCTCCACGCGGACTGTTTACCTGAATGCAACCAAAGCCTACTCAAACGTGATTGGTCAATACTACTCGGACTACAAACGGAAACCAGAACGCTTCCTATACCAAAGTCTTGTCCCTTGCCTACAGATATCTGCATTCATATGCAGATATCTGTTTGTAGAGATTAGGAAAAGATTGTGGTTGTGGCACATACATTATGGTTAGGGTTAGACAACTAAAACACTTGGTTAAGGTAAGGAAAAGGTCACGGTTATGATGACGGACGTGACGGAATTTACAACCGCATGTTACATAGCTCCCTCACACAAGGAGAAAACATGGATGATCTGGACGACGAGAAGCTAAAAGCATCTCTTTTTCATTAGACAAACATAAACAAGGGATACAAGTGCAGTTCTCCTTTCACTATCCATGTTGGAAATGAATGAATGACCATACGTTCTGGAGGGAATTTAACATTAATTTTAAGTTTGCAATAGAATATTAAATTAAGAGAAAGCTGAATTTTACAGCCACATGCATTACTAGAATAATTACATAAAATAATAATAAACACAAAATACTTTTATTAAATATATTTTATTCCATCGGTTTTGCCGTCCTGCCATTCCGTCAGACTGTTTGTTTGTTTGTTTTCCCGGGCCGTCCAGAAGGTGTTGTCTGTCTGCCGACTACCGTCTGCCTGATTCCATGTGAATGCAGCAAAAAACGCAGAAATAACTAAAATCTTGGTTTCTCACATGTGGAGTCTTGAAATATCATGCTCCTTACAGGCCTAGAGTACAGATGTTTTCGTGAGCGTGGGTGCTGGTAGGAGAAATCCATTTTTCTCATTTGGCTCCAGGATTGGAATAAACCCCTCAGAGGATTCTGGACGTAGATCAGTTTGAAAATTGAGTGGTATTCCTCTTTTAGCTCTGTCGTGTCTCCATCCCCCTCCAGAGGTGAAAGTCCTTTTACCGTGGTCCTCCGTGTGAATGCTAATTAGAAAGGAATTGCTAGAATATATACAGTAAAAACTATTTAAAAAAAACACTGGTAGAGGCACAGCTGGTAATCCTTTAATCCTTTCGGCCGTAAGTTTACAACCCAGACCTCAGTGGGTTTAGAACCTCAAATTAATCAATCCTGAATACATTTTTGCAGTGTGGATGATATTTGTGTTTACTGACAGAGAATACAAAGCTGCTGTGGAAACAAGTGCAGTGCAGCCCTTTGCACAGAATCGCAGTTTGACAAGTCAACAGCACTTGTCAACCAGAGGGCTGGGAAGCAATCAGGTGGTAAACAATTCTCTCCTTTTGTATGCGTGTGAACGTGTGCATGTGTGAGTGTGTGTGTGTGCGCACATCTCTGTATTTGTGCTGAAGTGTAAATGGAACAGTGCATGTACAGTACAGTGTGTACTGTGTGCTGTATAGCCGGATATTTAGTGAATCTTCCTCTTCTAAGTGTGTGTAGTTATACATGAGAGGCAACATATGTGTGTGTGTGTGTGTGTGTGTGTGTAAGTGGATCGTATCTGTGCATTGGTACATTTGTATGCAGGAATGTGTGCACATTAGGGCTGAGGGTTTTCCTGTAATTTTAAATTATTACTTTCTAGGAATATAACTCACTATAATTTCTCACCATAAATGAAGTTTAATTTTAAACACATAACTGCAGATAATTCATCATATAATGACCTTTATTCTACTTATTATTCTACTGATTCTGATGTTATTCTTTCATATATGTAACATCATGTTGTAATATTTAGCACTTCTTCTTAAAGTGTGCTATCTTTATGCCAACCATACAGAATCATCTGATTCAATATACAGTATACTATTATTATCTTTATAACATCTGAGTGGTTATATGCAAGGTCCCAGCCAGGCATTTAGAAATACTAAGGTCATGAGTTGAAGCCCCCCCAATAACTGCATCTCTTAAATGATCTAAATTTATTCAATTATTTGAGTTTTACAAATTGTATTTATTTAGTTTGTTGTTCAGTTTTGTGCAAGTTTCCTGTGGAAAGCACTTATAAACTAAACACAACTAGTTCAACTCTAACTAAAATAACTGCCATAGAACATATATATATATATATATATATATAATTATATAATTATTATCAGATAATTCTTGCCAGCAAACGTTCTAGGAAATTATTAAGAAATCACAGATATGTCAACATAAATTTCTAAATGCTGTTTTAAAGCCCTTTCTGCACTGCCAGGAATTATATTCTGGTGGGTAAATACTAAATCCTTTGTTTATTCTTTTATTTTGTTGGCTTAAAAGTAGTCTCATTTAAATGTGCTGAGTCGGAAAATACAGGAATCTGCCTAAAAATGTGTAAAAAGATTTTAACTGTAGACTGTAAAATCCCAGAAGGTTGCTGAAATCCCCTTAAACTCCCAAGTTTCCAGAAAAAAAAGGCCTCAATACAGTGTATGGGAGTTTTTGTTTATAGATTCTACTCGCTGCTTCATTCACTCGTTATAAAATACGTTTTTGCCAAGCAGCTGAACTGTAAGTTGCCATTTTAGCAGAAGTAATTAGAAGAAACTTCTGCACCTGAAAAGGTGATCAAGTTACCAGAATAACGCTTTTCAAGGTTGGACTTTTTGTATTTTGCTTTGACAGCTGCATGGTAGTGTTAAAGGTTTGGAAAAAGGTGTCTTTGTTTCAGTGCATATGAACAATTTCAGTACGTGAACACACAGGTGCACATAGACACACGTGCTAGAAATAATCCTGGTTGAGGGTCTGAGGTATTTGTCCAGGGAAATACTGTGATCTCAGTTTGTGATATTCACCCCTGCTGCACATTCAGCAACATCAAAAATATTTGTAAATTTTGTTTTTTACCTGTGAGCAGCTCTCGGATCTCCACATCTGTGGTCTTCCGGAGCAGTCGGACCAGAGCCGGTATGCCTCCGCAGTTCTTCAGGGCGATCTTGTTGTCGTCGTTGGCTTTGCCGTACACCAGGTTCCTCAGTGCTCCGCAGGCGCTGCGGTGCACGTCGGTCATCCGGTGGTCCAACAAGTCCACCAGCAGCTGGATGCCACCCTGCCGCCGGATCTGAAGACAGAGGACGGAGGAAGGAATTAAGGGGACAGAAGGGGGAAATTCCTGTATAACAAGTGTTTCCATGCATTTCTGCCAATCCCCCCCCACCACATAATAGGCCTGTTGGTGTCTAAACAATATCAGACATTGGGGCTTGTTTACCTCAGCTAGAGAAAATAAGATTTTTTGATTCTGTGGTTGCAGAAAATGTTGTCATGTAAATACTAATTTCTACGTTTTCAACACTTGAAAATAAACAGCATGCAGTGGCTACTGTGGCACTGATGCAAGATTTATTTAAATGCCAGCCACTGCACTTTCTGTCCCATCACCCCTCTATGTGTCTGCAGCCCTCCCTGCTTTCCTCTGTCTAGACAAAGAGAGAATGTAGGGCAGACTGCCTGCTTCGTATAAAAACAAAAGAGGCATTTTAGTGAAGGAGATGGCACAGAGATAAGGCCTGGTATAGCGTGTCTTTTGTACTCCAGATAAAGGTACATCAGCATGAAGCCTATTACAGCTGATTGACTTTAGATGACCATATCTAACCGGAAACGGATTATTTAGATGTTAGATTCTTAAGAAACAGGCCCTGTAAGACTGGGTTATTAAAAAAAAAAAACTCAACAAGTACATTTAATTTAATCAAAACACCCAAACATTACAATCAGCAGAATAATTACTGCTTTACCTCACTTGACAAGGCAACAAATAAACAGGCATTTGTCTTAGCAAGGGCTGCAAATAATGACTATTTTGATATTAATTTATCTATTGATTAGTTATCATTGTTTTGAATTAATTGAAGTATTGTTTATCTGTAATTGCAGGAAAAAGTGACAAATGCTTATCGCAAGGTCCAAGAGTCCAAACGATTGTCTTCCAATTGCTTATTTTGTCTGAAAAACCCCAAAGGGATTCACTTCATAACAATATGAGATGGAGAAAAAACAGGAACTCACTTTGACAATCATGTCAGAGACATGTATTAAAACTATTGGTAACACTTTCTATGAAGACCACATCTATAGTGCTAAATACTTGCAATGCGCTGGTCTGCAACGTTCTGAAACCTGCCAGTTTACACTAATGCGACTCGATGAGGCGGTGTATTGTTTCCATAGCAACGACTCTCTGTACTGCCGTTCTAACTGACGGCTTTTCAGGCTTTTTTTTTGTAGCTGGATGTAATTTGTAGCGTCTTAAAATATGAATGAGGATAGTGATAGTGAGTTACTTGCTACAGTTGCATTTCTAGTACTGATGAAACGGTGAAAACATAAAAAAACGAGAGGGACGAGATGACCAGCTGACTTCGCTATGAGCTGATTGGCTGCTGAAACAGGTGACGGGCCTTACGTTCTAAAACCAGCCGCTGGAGACTTGACAAGCTGAGCCATCAGCCGCCTTCTGTCTAGCTGATACGGGCCAGTTCACACCACTACAACCTTTCCCTGTGACGTTCTAAAACAATTTTGTTGTGAATCTTTGGTCTGAACTGGCCTTTACTTTGAATGCAGGTTTTAAACATCCATTCCATTCCTAAAACAGACAGATTTTACTTGTACTTGAGCATTTCACGTGTACTTCATATTATTAAATAATAATCTCTTATGATGCAGCACAGGCTCTTTTAAATGCATGAAAATGCATTACACTTACCACCAACAATGAAACATTACGATGAAGCATACGTTATTATAGATTCTTCACTTTTCTTAACACATACAATGATAACCTATGATACTACATGGGCTATTATAGCATACTATGAGTCCTTACTACAGTTGATTGGTGAGGTGTGTCTAGGTGAGTATAGGTAGTCATAATGTATTGTAAACCCCATCAGTCAACCTCTAGTTTATAACTAGTCAAGAGCATCCATAAGACACCTGAACTTAGAATTTATTATAAGTCACATGTTTTATGACTATTGCTATAGTACATCAGAAAGCATTGTGTGTGTGTATATGAATGTAGTCATGAAGCATTATTATTCACTATGAAAGCCCCCATAACGCACTATAGATGTGGTCCTCATAGAAAGTGTTACCAAACTATTAATCAAGTATAATCAAGTTACCAAAATAATTGTCAGGTCATTTTTTTCCAGTCTTGTCTTGCCTTAGTGACACAGTCAGAAGCAGGGATATAAGAACTAACACAATAAATCAAGCGCCCATCACATCACAGACTGAACAGGCAGTAGGCCATACATATCCCCCAGCATCCCGTCCATTATTTCGACACAGGCATCTCTCTCAAGGGCAAAAAACTGTTTGGCCTGTGGGTTGTACTTTTGGCAGCCCTGCTCTAAATACTACCATACTTCATTCAACACAATTTCGACATCAGTCATCTCTCCCACCCGTCTCTCTCTCTCTCGCTCGCTCTATTTTTAATGCCTGTTGGCCGATTGCTGTTTGAAGAACTTTGTTTGCCCTCAAATCCATCATCTCCATGGGGATTAATAAAGTCAAATCGAGCTGAATTGAGGTGACATTGAAGAGACAGACGGAACCGTTTTCTCCGAGACACTGAGTGATGACGGCTCTAAAGGACAGGACAGGAGGACAGACTGCAGGAACGGGGCTATATTCAGAGTCGGGTTAAGTGTGCGCAATGAGGAGTTAATGCCGTCTAATATGGAGCTTGGTGGAGCTCAGGCAGCTGCACATGTGGGACGGAGTTTCCCCTCAATAAAGATCTGTGTCAAATCTTTCACTACTCAGGCGATGTAACGCAATAACACCTTCACATACAGTATTGCAGTGCAGTGTTTCTTGCGGCTCTATTTGTTAATAAATGTCCATCCATCCATTTTCTTCTGCTTATCCGTGGCCAGGTCGCGGTGGGATCAGGCTAAGCAGGGTTGTCCATACGCCCCTCTCCCCAGCAACGCTTTCCAACTCCTCCTGGTGGATCCCGAGGCGTTCCCAGGCCAGATGAGATATATAATCCCTCCAGTGTGCGTCCAGGAGACATCCTGATCAGATGCCCGAACCACCTCAACCAGCGCCTTTCGATGCGAAGGAGCAGCGGCTCTACTCCGAGCTTCGTCCGTATGTCCGGATGGCTCCTTACCCAGTCTCTAAGGGTGAGCCCAACCACCCTACAGACGAAACTCATTTCAGCCGCTTATATCCGCGATCTCATTCTCTCGGTCACTACCCAAAGATCATGACCATAGGTGAGGGTTGGAATGTAGATCAAGAGCTTTGCCTTCTGGCTCAGCTCCCTCTTCACCACAACGGTCCAGTACAACGTCCACATTACTGCTGATGCCGCCCCAATCCGCCTGTCCATCTCACACTCCATTTTACCCTCACTCGTGAACAAGACCCCATCACTGCCTAAATGTTGGGGTGAAAATGCCACTCCTTACATTTGCAAGATCACAACAGGACTAAACAGAGTAAGATGACATTTACAACCTGCCTGCTGAATGGCCTTCCGAATTAGTTTAACCAACTTGACGTACACAAATTTACTGAGGTTTTTCTAATGTGTATATTTCTGGCATTTATGTTAATAAAAAATATTTATATTGCCAGATAAATAATGAGTAAGACCTGGGAGAAGTTTGCCTTCAAGGCTTTCTGCCAAAAAGCCTTTAGGAAGTCAGGTGGCATAATATAAAGAAAGTCCGTGTAGCAAGCAGGTCAGGGTGGATGGATATGTCAAACATCAGATCCTCACCCAGGAGACTGCTGTTCGTGTCCCGTGTGAAACCTATTATCTTAACCCAAACCATGATCTTTTCCTGATGATGTTACAAACACTTGAGCTATCCTCTAGAGTATTACAGATGGACTGTAGAACAAAACAAACAGAAAAAGCACCGTAGAAATGTTGCTGTATTTCTTCTCCATTAATCTGTTGTGTGACCATCTAAAATATTTTCAGGCGAGCACACACACACACACACACACACACACACACACACACACACCCACTCTTTGTTAAGCACCTTGGTACTCGAAGCACCGAAAAACCCCACTTGAAAAACTCAACAGCAGCATACCTTCCCAGAAACAATGTTCCCAAAACCACAAAACGTCCGCAGAAAAATCTAATACCACAGTATCTGCATTCCTATCAGCATACTAGAGGGAATAGTGAAAATGTTTTTTGTGTGTGTGTGTTTTGATTAAACTCTTTACTGGAAGTCACCAACTCTGAATAAGAGCTAAAGTATGCATGCATGCATGCATGTGTGTGTGTGTCTCTCTTGGTGTGGTTTCTCTTCAGGGATCAATACCTCAGACTTGATCTTGTTGTCTCCAAAGCAGAGGTGCTGAAGGTAGGCAGCAGCATTGGACTGGACTGATGGGAACTGATGCTGCAACATCTGGATCACCTCAGGCAGCTCTGGGTCCCTCCAGCCAAACTCCCTACAAAGACACACACACACACACACACACACACAGAAAATACAGTAAGTTTTGATGTGTGCAGAGATAGAGATGTGTGTGTGTGTGTGTGTGTGTGTGTGTGTGTGTGTGTGTGTGTAGCCCTGTAACCCTGATTTAAAATGCTCACCGGAGAAAAAGAAAGAGGGAGACAGAAATGGAGGTTGGAGATGAATCAAAAGAAAGAAAGACATTAAATACGCAGATCTGTACATCTATGTTCTATCATCTAAGTAACTACACCCATAGATATATCTATATATCTTTGACTCCACCCTCAAATTCTGCTAGAACCCTCTCTCCCAGCATATTTAAAAAATGCAACAGAGGAGTGAAAGAACAAGGTTCAGGGCTGATTTAATGTTGTGTAGATGGCGTGTTGAGACATTTTCAACCCATGACGATTTATATACATTTTCTAAGAAATGTCAATATTAACACCAGCATTGATGTTTCGTCACAGTAGTCATATCATTTAGTTTACAGCTCAAAAACATGTTTAAATGTGCAGGACCTCTTTGAATGTATTATTATTATTTAAACTGTTCATTTGGGGTGACCATACACAAACAAAACCATAACTATAATTTTGTATTTACCGTCTGCCAGTAGGTGGAGGTTTAATATTGTATAATTGTTCAGACACCGGTCCTCACATTTGATCCTTACCAAATTGCCCCACAATGCTTACTATATAATTATACAAGGTAAAACAAGTTCAAAAATTAGTCAATTTCACTTGAATTAAAAACAACTTTAATTAATGGCATTTCTTGAACAGAAAATAAAAAACGTTCCTCTTAAAAAAAGGGATCAAAATGTGTGAGTTCCATTATTTTCATCAATGTAGGTCTAGCTAGATGACAAAAGTATTTTTCCCATATGCATATGTACTTATACACTATTGTGTACTTTTGTTCTGGGGCTGCTTTTCATTGTTTGGCTAGGTCCCCTTAGTTCCAATTAAGGGACATGTTAATCCTACCGCATACATTGATATTTTAGACAATAATGTGCTTCCAACTTTGTGGCAACAGTTTGTGTTCAGCCATTTCCTGTTTCAACATGACAGCGCCCCCATGTCCAATCCAGCTCCATAGTGAAATGGTTTTCCCACACAACCTGACTGGCCTGCGCAGAGCTCCGACCTCAACCCCATCCAACAGCTTTGGGATGAACTGCAATGCCGACAGTGAGCCAGGCCACCCAGCATCAGTGTCCGACCTCACTAATGCTCTTACTGAGGTTCTAAAATCTCATCTGACATCCAGGCTCAACTGACACTCACAGACCAGAACCACGTTGTTGTCTTTAAAGTGAGCAACTTTCGAGTTGTCAGGTAACATTAAAAAAGTAGTGTGTTGTCTGAATAAAATTAAATCATCTAATTTAGAATCTTCACCTGCCACCTGTTTCTTTATATTATAGACATATCATATCAATAAGTACAAACCCAACGTCTACCTATCAACGAGCTTATTAGGAAATGACATCTACATTGAAACATCCAAACAAAAGCACGCATAAGATGGATACAAATACACAAAAATAATACCAATTATTATTATAATCAGGGTTCGTACAAAGTCTTGGAAGTTTGGAAAATGCTTCATTTTAACCATTATGTTTTCAAGGCTAGAATTCGAATATACTCCTTGAAAAATGCTTGATTTTCAACATAATCTGGTGTTTCATCATCTACACAATGACTCATGTAAACCAAAAACCTTTTCATAATTAAAATGAAACGATCTCGTCATCATATTTGTTTGTTGTCTCCTGGAATTTATAATAACAATTTAGATGTGATGCTAAAGACTTCGAGAGTCTGGACATTTTTGGTTTAGGTACCTTGAAAGTGCTTGAAAAGTGCTTGAATTGCACTCTGTAAATCTAAATTTGTATGAAAATGCCAAATTTGGTCAAATTCTTGGGTTTCCCCTTGATGTTATATTAAGCTCAATGCACCACTGTGAGCGAGTTGGAAAATAGGAGATCTCCAGTAAATGATAATGCATTTCCAAGCTGCCAATAGTGCAGCATCAATATATATTTTATCATGTGAACTCCAATTGTCTTGTTTAGTCGTATCTAATAAACAAAGTATGCATGCACAGGGATAACATATCAACAACAGATTTCCAAAACAAGGTTTGAAGTTCACAGGGCCAAAACAGTCTCATTTCATGCATCCTCTCTGGGCTATAATGTACATATATATGTATAATATAAATGAACATTCATGAACTTTGAACAGAAATATGTCCACGTGGCTTATACGCCATGCTAAACATATAGGAGACCTTTTCTAAGCAAAACCGGTTTTCCATGCATTGTCATTGGAAGGTGTTTAACAGCAGCAGCCATCTTGGAGGCACTGTAAGAGTTTCCTCCTGCTATGATGAATCCTTTCTTCAAACTGCCCCAGCTGCTTTGGTTTTAGCATGTAACCAGGGTCTAGCAGTGCTTTTGCCTAAAGGCATGCTTTAGGCATAGACACACACACAGAAACACACTAAGCTCACTAACCCTATAAATGTGTGTAAGGATGTGTGTGTGTGTGTGAAAGAAGAAACACTGATGATTAACGTGAGAAAGATGTGATGTGGGAGAATGAAGTCACGGTGAGGGATCAGAGCGAGGAATGGAGGGGGGAGAGGGAGACAGGGCTTTATCGATGTAGATTATCTGTAGCCAACGGCAACGAAATATCACGTTTTCTTGACAGCGATGGTTTCTAGGGAACGACTAAAACTGGGGCTGGATCTTTTGTTGGGGGGCAAAGTTTTATTCCCACATGTGATTTAGCATTGTCGTTTATAGACCTGGGGGGAGTCAAAGAAGGAGATGATACTTCCTGGATGTTAATTCTGCTATAATTTTCTTTTACTATGATCTGCTACTTTTGAGACATCCTCAACATGCGGTTTCTGCTTTTAAATCGACACTTTTGCGCATTTTGATTTCAATTTTTCGGACAGTATTGTGAGAGAGGTTTGGGCTGCGTTCAGAAGCCCCGTTCGCTCTGCTCTTATGTAGAACCCATTTCTCTTTGATGTATCTCATCCTTGATCCAGCACCAGCCCGACGTCCCCGTGGAGATCATTTCGGTTCAGTCTAATCTAATATAAACACATGCACGCACAAAACACTCGCAGGTTTTTGCACAGATGCAAACACACGTACGCTGTAGGATAACTCAGCATGCCGCTTAAAGCAGCAATAGCTAATGCCAAACACACACACACACACACACACACACACACACACACACACACACAGAAGCACAATCCAGCACACTAATAGAGTAGTTAACACACACACATACGTACTCATTGACTTGCATACACACCCAGCCATCAAAGGCAGTGCAGAAGAGCCAGGATTAGAAAGCTTTTGTCTCTAAGTTTCATAATGGGCCAATGGGATGAAGCCAGTGTTTGAAAAATGGGGAAATTGGAGAGAGAATTATTTCAAAGGTTATTTTTTTCTCTCTCTCTTTGAAATCCCCTCCCTCTTTAACAATTTCTTCTTTTTTTTCTTCTTTTTTTTTATTGCTCTTTTGTCTCAGTGTCTCCCCTCTGTTTCTTTTCCCGCCTCGCTCCTACACAAACACACACATTAACATACATAACATTGTCATGCACATACAGTACCACGTGCCTCAGCAAATATGATCAGAGACGACACAACCTTGTTTAGGTCACCTTGTGGGTTAATTGGCTGATAACATAATTTAACGTTACGGCTGAGCGAGCTGTCACGTGTGTTTGTGTGTATGTGTAAATATGTTTTTGTTTTTTTTTTACATTGTAATCAGAAAGTGGGACACCAGCGACAACAACGCCTGTAGACGTGCAGCTTCTTTAATAACAAGTATGGCTTCACTTCTCAGACAGATTCTGCTACTTATGTAACCATTTGGTGAGTTGAAAGGGTTAAACTGATGAACCGGTACAACATATAATTGTATTAACTATAAAAAGGCTAATGGAGATAGAGGTGTGAAAGAAGCCTAAACGCACTACCCACGTTCAAATGAATGGGAGGACTGGCGTTTTCTGTCTGAATACGGCCTCAGGGTGAACAGTTGAGTTCACACGCACTTTGTAATTGTTATAGTTTTAGCCACAAGAACAGACATTCAACAGCTGGCAGGAAGCTTTCATATGAGAAGTCCATCAACACTGACTTCTTTAAACTCTTTCTCCATCCTTTTTCTTGAAGGCCAAAGCACTCTTTGCACTCATCCTGTCCCCTTCTTGTATCTCTACGTCTTGTCTTTCTTACAAAATTTCTGTTTCAGATGTGTGGGGTCAAAGTGGGGGCACACACACACATGTAACTACAGACACACACACACACACACAAAAAAAAACACAAACCAAAACCACACACAAGTGGTAGCCTACTTTATGCATGTAACAGAATGGACGCTTAACACTTGAATGAATGATGGGACACAGTCTAATTGTTGTCAGCCTGCAGGCACAGAATATTTGACGCACCCACACACACTCACACTCACGTACAAGTATGCTTCAGAACACCAGAACACCACTATGCACACACACACTTTGAGATGACAAGAGCCATGAATAGGTGAGAAGCAAACACAAACATGCAAAAAAAGAAATGAGTTCACACACACACACACACACACACGCACGCACGCACGCACACACACACACACACACACATGCACGATGACAGAACCAGGGCCTAGAATAGTTAGGGCCCTGGGGAGAAAAGTGGCACATCAAGGCGGATCAAACTCAACCCGAGGCCTCAGGCTGTGAAGCTCCGCAGGCACACACACACACACACACACACACAGAAAAGAAATGTACATATTCAAATGCACAGCTCCACATGTACACACACACACTAAAACAATGTACAACATGCTGAGATAAACTGAACATACAGTTAACATGTTGTGCAATATGTTGCTGTCCTGGGATTAATCCCTGTAAAATTGTAAAGCAGACAAACACTCTAAAAGAATGTACCTACAGTCGCAGTGAATCTAAATGAAATGAAGAGACTGTCTGACTTCGCTCTTGTGTGTGTGTTCTGCCCCAGAAATCTGTACTATAATAGTTCATTCATTCACTAACTCTAGCCTAGAGCTGTACTACTTTTCACTCAGCTCTCTCTTTAGCTGTGTGTGTGTGTGTGTGTGTGTGTGTGTGTGTGTGTGTGTTTCTGTCATTCCAGAGCGAAGGGAACACAGGAGGATATGGCGCTCCCAGTCCCAAACACTGTGTGACAACATCACAGCAGGATGAGCAAATACTACCGAGCCATCTGTGAACTTCGGGCAAAAGTGTTCACTCGGGGAATGTTTGCACTGTTTTAGTGTCGGGAGTTAAGACAAGAATATGCAGCGTATTTGGAGAGCAATGCCATGCAACAATCCTACTTGAACTGAAAAATGAGTGTACTGCGTGTGTATTAGTGAATTCCGTGGCCCTTGAGTGAATCAAAAAGTAGGGTATTGTAAGATAATTACAAAAGATGTTAAACGATGTTTAGCCTTTAAAGAAAACTTTAAAAGGTGAGCCCATTTTTAGTTCATCCTTTATGTAGGTATATTTCAATTCACAGGTCACATTACCAGCTTGTTATCTTTAGCAGCAAATAACACATTATTATAAAATCGGTCTTCCATAAGTCTAATAAAAGACTCTGGTATTTTTAAACCTGGGGTCTAAATGACTAATAGTTTCCAAAGTTTTGGAATTGGTCCAGTAGATCACCTCCGCCGGCATCCACGAAGAGGCTGCAATGTAATCCTTTGGGACAATTGCACCTGTGAAAAGAACGTCCACTAAAAGTGCTTGTTTTTGCCACTGACAGGCTCAGACTGTTGTTGAAGTGTCTGACAACATTATGGAAAGGATCCCTACAGAGACAGACCTTTTTGTTAAAGAGTAAGATTCTTTCGTCTCGTCTTCCTGCAACAACTCAACCTCTGAGATGTCAGAGCGAGACTTTTCCCTGAGCGAGACTTTCTGTTTCTGGTTAAACAAAAAGGAGATCAGATAAGATGTGCTTTTACATGCCGAAAGCATTTAATCAGAATATAACTCTTTTGACATGCGCACTGTGGTTCCGCCCGCTGTGAAGCATCTAATTTGCCGGAAATATAAAAGGCTTCCGGCTTCATTCATCTTTTCAAACACAAGCTTTTCGACCATCGAGGCGTTCAACAAAAAAGTTGGATCAGCCACAGAGCAGTTTTGTTTTGTTTCTGTCCCTCCCGGAAACTCGTTCACGTCACCTAATGTTCCCTCCACGTGGGGCAAACATGCACAGAGAGAATATATTTATTCCAGCCGAGAGAAACGATCGGATTAAGTGTTTACATGGTTATTAGGTGCTAATATTTTCCTGTTGAACGGATTATCAAAGGTTTACACCACCGCTCTCAACCTGATTGAAATTTCCTTCTGATTGGGCCGGAACAGGTCAGTCTCTTCTGACTGAGGTGGTTACATGAGGCATGTTTATTCTGACTGGGCTATTATTCTGATTATTAGTAGAATATTAGGGTCCATGTAAACGCAGCTAGTGAGTGAGAAGTCAGATTGAGACAATGCTGTATTTACATTTCTAACAAAAAAAGACATATTAGTCACTTAAGAGCTATTCTTCTCTCTGGAACACTGTCCTTTGCTGCCTTAGCTTTGACTGATGTTGACAAATGTATTGTCTTTTCATTAGAATAACATAATGACACATTATCATTTGATTAGACTATTTTTCCCAATCACAGGGTTAGGGAAACTTGTATTTTAAAAAAGGGCATATAAAAACTCCCCTATGCTCTACGTGCTCACACACGTAAAAATGAAAGGTGACCCGGATGACAGTATGAACATTTTTATCAATTGAGAGCTTTTTTTTTTTTTATTGGCAGCATTAAAAAGGAGGGGGCTAGTTTTACTGCTCCAGAGTAAGTCTTCCTTTTTATCTTTGTGGTCAGTCTTAAAATATGCAAATGTGACCCCTTGGATTGCAAAAAACACGTCAATCATAACATCATATCTGCTAAAAATAAGATCCAATGTTTTTAAATACTGAAGTTTAATTATCTCACCCCAGTTGCAGATATTTTCACTTAAAAGGCACTTGAAAGAAATTGCTGATCCAAATGTCCCCTGTTTTGTTTTGTTTTCCCAGTTTCTTCCCTTTTTCTGCTACTTTTGTGCTTCCTATAAATAAGCCAGTTTTGTGTTTAACGGCAACCTCATCCCTTTAACCTTTTGTCCTGCAGATGGCTCCAAGCTTAGTGACAATTAAGAGGAAAAACACTGTCAAGGAGAAAAGAATCATTTTATGTGAGACAGATATTTACTGACGGAAGGAAATCTGTCTCACCAGATTTTGAAATTTAAAAGCCATTGAATTTCTGGCACTGAATTTTTTTCTTCCTGTAATTTGAGGCATCGGCATCACATGACCAATGGAGCGTAACTTGATTGGCTGGATGTTAGTTCGATTTGAGACATAATGGACTGCTTATCCTTGGTTAATCTATCTTTAATCTGAAATTTGTAACTCAAATTTTGGCCTATCGAATTTGAGCAACTTGAATATATATTATTAGAATTCTTTTTAAACTTGAATTTTTTATTCTGAATTTGTGAAAACTGAAAAATGAAAGTGAAAATGAGTTACTGAAATTTTGAGTTGAATTCAGAGGCTAAAAAATTCACATACATAATTTCAACGCAAAAAAAAAAATCAGTGCTAGAAATTCAGTGGCTTTAAAATGTCAAAATCTGGTGGGACAGATTTCCTTCCATATGTATCAGTATGTGAGTCTGAAATCCCCCAAGAGAGCCTAATGCTTCATTTGGCGACTCAGTGGACTGGGACAAAGTACTGACAAACTCAATCCACTCTTTGTTCCTAAGCAACCAGGTGGGCTATCTCGCATCGCCACTTGTCACCCACAGCCAAAACATTTACACCACAATACGGGATGCAGGCAAACCAACAATTAAGCCCAGTAAATAAATAAGCTATCTATGAATTATGTATTCAGAAAGCAGGGCGAGGCGCTGTAATGTGAGGGCTGCAGGCAGATGATGCTCGCTGCTATATCGGGCTGAAAGGATTTCCTGTGAGTCAGGGTTTTTGAGGAATAGAGCGATTTGAAACCAGGTTTGTGTCGGGTATATTTGTGTGTGTGTGTGTGTGTGTGTGTGTGTTGCCACCACTGAGGACTGTCAGGTGGGGGACATGGAGATGTGTATGATGACTCATTCCCCGGTAGACAGACAGAAATACAGACAGACACAGAGACAGGTGGGGTAAACCTTCAGAGTAAACTGATATTAGAAGAAATGAGGCAGGAATAAAAGAAGTCAAAAATAAATTGACAAGGGTGCTGACTCACTGCATTCACTTTCCAGCAGGCCATCTAACAACTTCAGGTGGCTGATTAACAGCAAAACATTACAGTGTATTTATAGCAAACTAGAAGATTAGAGAATACAATAGAAAAGGTCCCAGTGTTGTGTTGGGTAGTGTCACAAAACAAACTGATCTATCTGTTAACAGACCAGACCAGCAGCATTAAGCCACCAATGATCTGTCTACAATAAGCACAGCTGATGGATACAGTAATCAGCACAGTAACTGATTAATGATGGAGATCAATGGTTAAACTCAACAGTCCATGTTAATTGTCCTTGCAATGATGTTGTATCATGAGCTCTCTCTGTTTTCATTATCCTCTCTCTCTCTCTCTCTCTCTCTCTCTCTCTCAAGTGTCATCCGTTCATTACTGAACAGCATGTTATTAGGATGCTGTGATATACTGTATGTAGTAGTAAAAAGCCTAATTAAACAGTTGAGTATACAAATTATAATCAAACACTGTATAAAGTATAAGCAAACAGAAGCAGTGCCTCGTATAAAAGTAGAGCATTAGGAACACCATGAAAAAACAAAAAACAAACCAAACCAACCAAACCAAACTTTTGAGGATAAAGTTGTAATTTTTAGTAAAAAATTGCCAAATTGCGGGGAAAAAAATAAGAAAACCATAGTATTTTGAGAAAAATATATATTACGTTTGTATATAAGCAGACAGGAGTGGGCAGTGTGTCATCTTACGTGTCAAAATGAGGATGTGGAGGACCAGAAGTGATAAGGAAAAATTATAAGAGAAAGTTAATGCCTATTCCGACAACTTAGCACATCATTACTATATGTTTTAGGTCAGATTTAGTTTAGATCAGATGGTGTTATGTAGCATGATATCTGTTCTCAAGCAGTACAAGATCAATGTCCTACTATCAGATATAATAAACTGACCCAACTACATCCTGGTTGGAGGCACAGAGGAGTTAATAAAAGGGTTAAAGCCTGAGCTGCATAAATCTTTGTCTCCTTTACTCCTGAAATAAAGTTGTAATATTATATAAATAATTATATAAATATAACGTTTTTCTCAAAACTTGTTCACACAGTAGTATGATTTTTTTAGGATTTCATACTTGAAATCTTCTGTCTTTTTCATCAGTGACCCAAATACTACAGCATGTCAATGGTTAAGACTAGTCTTCACACTTGCTAAAAGTTGCTCATATTACAAAGGAAGCTAAGTAGCTTTACATTACTTTATTCTCTGTAGAAGCGATAAAGGCAGAAATAACGCCAGGGAGCATTTAATGAATTTCTCAGGTATGGAAGTCATTGTATGTTCATGTTTTTAACGTCCCCCTTTTGTCTTTCATTGTAGATAATATAAAAGGAACACTGGGTTTCACTTTATATAGCCTATAGCCTTATAGCCTGTCAACATGCAAGCAGTCCAGAGTTAAAATCAAAGCAGTTTTAGAGCACTGTATCTGCTATGGACTATTGTATGAACTACAGTAACGTAGGGGGAAGGGAGATGATCACTGCTAGCTCGCTACTGAGGTTTTTCTAATATATTACGTTGTCAGAATTCAAAGTATTCATTGCATTTTCTGAACATATTTCTTTTGTAGATTTTTTATAGGACAAACTTCCACAAGGTAACTGAATTTTACAAAACAAAAGGTCCTGGTTTAACACTTACTTACTGTTTTAAACTTTATTGTTCTACCCTGCAAATAGTTTATAAAACTAAACTACAAATCCAATCAACACATATGAAGCCAGTAATATTTTGAATTAACACCGTGTGTGGAGGTGACCCCACCTAGGCCTCAATGTGGAAAGGAGGTTATAGTGAGAAAAGGAGAAAGAAAGACTGAGGCAAAGAGAAAATTAAAGAGAAGAAAAAGTAAACTGTGTGTGTATGCATATGTTTGTGTTACCCAGACAGTGTGCGTGTCTTTCAGGGTGTAATGGCATGGCTGACTGACTGGCCCACTGAGGCTGGAAGAGATGAACGAAAGGTCAGAAGATGTCAGGCAGAGCTGAGAAACACACAAACACACACCCCACGGAGTCCATCTCAACCCCGTGACTGAATATGGATCAGAGATTCTCACTGTGCTTATGAGCATGAAATAAAATGAGGCACTTTTATGATCGGGTCAGATCCTGTCTAGCACAAATCTTTCTTCGTGTTAGCGGGAACGTTTCCATAAATTACCGGCAGCCTGAAGTAGGGAATGCGTTGGAGTATATAAGAGGCTGTCTCCACAGTAACGTGCCTTCATTTGCCAGATTGTGCCAGTGTGTGGCTAGACAAATCAGCTAAATGATATTTGTTTGAGGCTTTTACAGGATAAAGGTGTCATTAGGGAGCCAGCTGCAGAAGGTGGCAAAGACCTCACACTTCTTCAGCTATCATCTATTTACTGTGCTGATGCAGACAGTGTCGGTGAAATAAACAATTTTATATATTTTATTTTATTTATATCCCCACATAGAGTCTATATCCACTCCTCCATTTCATCAGAGACATTTGAATGTTACTGTAGGTCACTTTGTAGTGGATGAAACAAGCCTAGTGTCAATGTGAAAAATATTCGTTGACAAGCTTTTTTCATAGACGACAGCAAGACTAAACTAAATTAAAAATAACTTTTGATAACAAACAAAACATATTACAATTTTCATAAATTAATAATAATAAAAGTAATAATAATGTCAAAGACGAACGGATGAAAGAACTATAATGCAGCCTAATTATTCACCGACCTGCAGTCACCCCAGAAAATCACACATTGTAGTTCCTGACTGGTGAACCAGTATCGTCCTCGCTGCCATCTCTTCCTCAGAAACTGATTTAGCTGCTTGACCTGTTGCACCAGAAAGCAGCACCTCATATTTCAGGAACGTTATGTCTCTGCCAGTATTGTTAGCTAATGTTTTGTCTCTGCCAGTACTGTTAACTAATGTTTTGTCTCTGCCAGTACTGTTAGCTAATGTTTTGTCTCTGCCAGTATTGTTAGCTAATGTTATATCTCTGCCAGTACTGTTAACTAATGTTATGTCTCAGGCACTATTTATGTTATGTCTCTGCCAGTACTGTTAGCTAATGTTATGTCTCTGCCGGTACTGTTAACTAATGTTATGTCTCTGCCAGTACTGTTAGCTAATGTTATGTTTCTGCCAGTACTGTTAACTAATGTTATGTCTCTGCCAGTACTGTTAGCTAATGTTATGTTTCTGCCAGTACTGTTAACTAATGTTATATCTCTGCCAGTACTGTTAGCTAATGTTATATCTCTGCCAGTACTGTTAACTAATGTTATGTCTCTGCCAGTACTGTTAGCTAATGTTATGTTTCTGCCAGTACTGTTAACTAATGTTTTGTCTCTGCCAGTACTGTTAGCTAATGTTTTGTCTCTGCCAGTATTGTTAGCTAATGTTATATCTCTGCCAGTACTGTTAGCTAATGTTGTGTCTAATGTTAATCTCTCAATGTTATGTTCTGCCAGTACTGTTAGCTAATGTTATAGTACTGTTAATGCCAGTTGTTACTGTACTGTTAACTAATGTTATGTCTCTAGCTACACTGTTTTAGCTGCACTCTAATGTTATGTCTCTGCCAGTACTGTTAGCTAATGTTATGTCTCTGCCGGTACTGTTAACTAATGTTATGTCTCTGCCAGTACTGTTAGCTAATGTTATGTTTCTGCCAGTACTGTTAGCTAATGTTATATCTCTGCCAGTACTGTTAACTAATGTTATGTCTCTGCCAGTACTGTTAGCTAATGTTATGTTTCTGCCAGTACTGTTAACTAATGTTATATCTCTGCCAGTACTGTTAACTAATGTTATATCTCTGCCAGTATTGTTTTGCTAATGCTATGTCTCTCCAAGTACTGTTAGCTAATGTTTTGTCTCTGCCAGTACTGTTAGCCAATGTTATGTAATCTTGCCAGTATTGCTAGCTAATGTAACAGGTTCTTGGATGGAAAATAGTAACAATTTATGGACAAAATGCATCATCACTCCCACTGAAATTAGACGAAGAAGAAGCGGCAACAAAACAACTGGGAAAACAACGAAAACATGCAAGCCAACACCCCCACATTTAGAAAAAGCTAAGCTGACTCTGGCGTGATTCTGGCGTAGACTAGAAGATCAGTACCACTAAATCAAAAACCAAAATCAGGTGCCAAAATTAACACTGGGCAAGCCACATGAATGAACCGTCACAAAGCACATTCAGAAATCACCAGGACAGACAGACAATGGAGACAAATGAATGACAGAATAGATAGATAAATGGATGGAGGGATGGGTGGATAGATTGAAAGTCAAAAGAGAGAATGAGGAATATTTACACTCTAAAAACAGAGGTTCTGGTAAGCCATATTGCTACAATAAGCAATCAGTAATCGATCATTAGTTACTTAAATTTGTCATCTAAAACTGATTTGATTTTTACATTTTTTAAATATTATAACTTCTTTCTTTATGCTTTCAGGTCACAGAGGATGCCATTCTGATGCAATGGTGTGATAAAATGCAAAGTGCTTTTGAAAGACTCTGATCTCATCTCCAATTTAGAATCCATAGAACGCTAAAATAAAAGAGAGCCCTGTTTAACAAAGCACTGAATGGGTGACAATACAAATGGGAAATGTCATGCTGCCATTAACATTAACATCTGCGTCTGATATTGGTGTCATAGAGAAGATGGAAAGATTCAGTGAATGAGACAAAGATAAGATAGATAGACAGAATGTATATATGTACAAATAAATAGTTGGATTACTTTGTCATTCTTTGCTCGGCTTGATTTTGATTCCACACAAGGAATTCGGGGTCGTACCTATCGAGGGGGGACAGGCAGAGAGAAACAAGAGAGAGGTATTTGTTGGCTGTCTGGCAACAAATTATTCAATAACCGTCATGATAGTGATGATTAGTAAATAGAAATCAATATGTAGCCACTAGACTCGTCTTTCTCTCTCAACATTTGGTTGTCAGGCAATGGTGGAGAAGGTGGGCAGGGTGAAGGACATGCACTTAAGAGCAGGTGGTGGGGAGATGGTGGATATGTTGAATAAAGAGAGGGTCTTAAAAAAAACTGGGTACCGATGTTTAGGTCCTGGCTGCTGCATAGTGGAGCATTTTTTAAAGATTCAGATCTAAACTGCAGAGCCTCAGAGAGTATTTTCAGACAGCAAGATGAAAGTCAGCAAAGATTTACTGCAGGTTTCAAATGACCAGGGTTTATCTGTGAGTTTACACGGTCATGTCCTGTGCACAGTACAGACCTTACTTCAACATCCTTATTAAACCTAGTATTTTTTACTATGGTATGGGATATATGTATGAATATGCTGTATATACTGTATAAACAATGCTATTCTCTTATCTTTGTCATCCTGTTTTAAAGGAATACATCACGTTTTTAGGAGGTTGGCCTGTTAGTCGACTTAGCTGTTGAATGATAACACAGATGACAAAAATCATCAATGTGTAATTTATTTATTTATTTTATTTTTTCGTGTGATTGAAAGTGACTAGCTTTATCTCAGAAAAGCAGGACAAGCTAAGCTGCTAAGCCTGTTATGTGTGGGCTAAATTTAAACAAGATACAAAATATTTACTTGTACATTTTTAGCAACTCATTTTTTCCGCATTGAAACGATGAATAAATGGTTGCTCACCTGAAGTTGTTTTAATAAAAAACTGAAGCTACAGTTGATCTTTAGCTTCATCTACTACACATAGATTAGGCCTAAGTAACGCATGTAGGAATAATCTAATGTGAAGGATTGTGGCGTTACCACTTAACAGCTACGTTGACCAATTGGCCAATATACGATAAACTGTGCGTATTTGTTTAAAGAATAAGGCAGGTGATAGTCTATATTTTTTTTGTTGTCAAGAATCCCATGAAAAGACAAAAACCAACAATTAATCGATCCTATTAACAAGTATTTCTATATATTTTAAGTATTAAGTATTATTATAAGTATATTTCTTCTGTAGCCAAAACCAGTTATATCTTATTCCTCTGTGCCATAGACCTCTGTTGTTCTCCAGAAAAAAACAAATCAGTGAGCTACACCATTACTCTGATGAACATGGGCACTGTAGTTTATCTCAATCTGACACACACTGTCCTGGTGCAGTAAATACCCAATAGAGCACCAAATGTGGATTAATCCGCAGCTGAAAATAGTCCCCAACAAATGCACTATTTCCTCCTGTTTGAGTAACATTTGCTTAAAACTACAGTGCCCAGCTGTTTTAGGAAATTACTGAGCCTTTTTTAAATTAACCTACATATCCAGACCAGTTTTTAAATATGTCTTCAGAAGGAACAAATGGGCTTGGGGCTAAGTGCTACACACATGATAGGGAAGCTGGAAAGTATTGGCAGATGGACTAACACATTGTTGGTTTTGGTCTCTTGATGGGATTTGTTGACACAAATATTAGATAATATATAATAGCATGCTTTTTCAAACAATTCCTCTTTGAGCTGCTAGAACAGCAGCAGTGCAGAGAGCTTGTAAACAGTAACACTTGACAACTGCAGGATCAGAATGTTCCTGTAGAGTTATAATCTTGGGGGACCCTCCCTTTATGTTGACGACAAGCTACTCAAATAGCACTGTCTCATTCAGACAGTGCTAGCACTGACTGTGCATGTTGTGAAGGTAAAGCAAAATGCCATGCATCACAAGTCAGTCCTTTACATGTAGCAGTGCAGATGTGCGGATGCTGGAAGCTACACAACAATGATGCCGGAGCTAAAGATTGAACAAACAGACAATGTGAGTGCAATGTGCAAAGAGAAATAAACAGTTGGACAATGGGTGGAGGAAAGAGCAATGGCAACAACAACAACAAGAGTCACCTAGCCTAACGACACAGAAAAACACGCTTGTGTTTTCCAAATGTTACCATATAATAAGCAGTTCAGCACAAAGTGACTTCCTCATTATAAATATTAAATTTGAGCAAAAAAATATATCTCCTGTTTATTACACCTGAGCTGAAATGTCACAAAGAGAGACACTTCAACTTTAATTAGGCTGCTTCTACCTGTGACAGTATGCCTGTGCAGTCGTTACTCAGAAAAAAAGAGGCTAAGAAAGAAAAATCCAAGACACAATTGGAATAGTATTTCAAACTTGATTGTAACTAGGACAAAAGAATGATAAAAACAGCTATTACGCTGTCTCTGTATGCGTCTCTCTCTTACTCTTTTCTTGTCTGTCTGTCAATGTCTCTCTCTCCCTCATTCTCACACACCCACGCTCGTACACAGAGCTCTCTTGGTCTAAAAGCAGACTTCATGCACTTTCCACATTTACTGTGTCTACCTCCTGCACAGAATGTGACTGATTGTCACTGACAAAGAGACACTCCATTCTTAACAGCGATAGCAAACTTTTAAATTGGACCTAGAGGTGTGCCCAGGCATTCATACGGCAGTGTGAACATGCCCAACACCAGGCAAACTAGAGAGGACAGTGAAAGATGTGGCATGATGTGTGCCTCATACTAAAGCCCAGATTCAGCCAGCCTTTTACTGCACTGGACCGTCAAATCCTGACAGTCAATTATCTGTTGAGGTGCTACAAACTGTTTGGTGTCACCATGTTACTTCAAACTTTGACACACACTCTTTTGTGGATTGCAATTCAACTCTCTGTTAATGTCTCCAGGGTATTGATATTATTTATACTTTCTTGCATACTTATGTTTAACTTGGTGAATCTGGCCATCAGTAAGTGAAAGTGGAAAGGGAGCAGAACAAGGGGCTTCATCAACAAGCCAGAGCTGATTGTTAATAAAAATGCTTTTCCTCACCTTGGGTCCTTCTGGATACTGTCCACTGATGGAGACCGGCCCAGGGCGGCCTCAGGGGGGAGGGCGGGGCCCGACTTGCTGTAAGGCGACTCGGTAGATGGGCAGAACTGCAGAGTGCGGTACGGGTTGGCGTAGTCAGCCGCCCCGCCTCCTGTGGCGAAGCTGCCTCTTTGAAAGGTGGCAGTGGCGCTCTGGCTTCCCGTTCGCTGCAAGGGGATTGGGTCGACACCGGGGGAAGGCGGGGCTAAAGCAGGAAGAGGAGCGTAGGGACAGAACAGATAGTTGAGGACCTCTTGGTACAATTGGTTCACCACTGGGTTTGATGTAGCCGAGGAGGGGCAGGGAGTGGGCGAAGAAGAAATTGCAACCATACACGAGCACCAACACGAGGATGCATGTACACACACAGTGAGAAAAAAAGCAACAACACCAGCACCAACGGAACAAAGCAGAAGAAAAAAGCAGAAAGGGAAGAAGCAAATAAAAGTTATGAAATAAAAAACTCATACTTAAATAAATATGGTAAACTGCAGTGACAACTTACAACTCAACAGGTGGAGTAACTTCAGGTGAAAAGGTGAACTCACCCAATAATCTTTTTCATTTGAAAAATATGATCACAAAAAACAGACAGAAGCAGTCAAATCAAACAGACATGCAAAAAAAAAAAAGAATAATAAACTGCATATGTCAGACATATATCTTACAGGCACCTGTAAAAAGTATTTTCCTCTAAAGCACAGACGGATTACCCGGGTTACCACATTGCTAGGACAGCCCAGGGGCAAAAATGAGCAATACGCCCCCCATTCCTCCCACTCTGTTTACACCTGGCATTAACATGTGTCTTGGGTAAACTGATCACGAGTGGACAGCTCTAAGTACATGTGTGAATGCACCCAAGACGCATTGAGGACGCATTGATATCCGATTGCTCAGACCACATTCGGGAGGGGGTCTAGGCCGCATATGGCCACGTTCTTTTAGCAGTGTGTACGCGAATGTGCCCTGTGTCCTGGGCCACATTGAAGGACTGCCTACTCAACTGACGTCCCCTGCTTAAGCAGAAGTACATAGTCATTCGCACACCAACGGCGTCGTATTAAAGTGCGAAACAACAAGAATAAGCCCCAGCAATAAAAGAAGAAGAAGAAGAAGCCACAACAACAGGCTAAATGGATTGTCTTAGATGGAGTACACACGAAACACGCGGCCTGTTTTCCATTTGGGCCGAAGAGTCAGTACAACGGAAACTGGATGATTCTTATTGCAACGGGCAGAAAAGGCACGGGAAGCGCACTGCTGCCTCCCGCCAGTTAAAAACAACCACGCATTTGGTCTTTGTAAACAGAAATGACGTATTTGCATATAGAGCGGGGAAGTGAGATCCGACTTGTGAACTGATCACCCCAGACGCATGTTAATGCCAGGTGTAAACAGGGCAGACTTTCTTACCTTCGGACAGAACGAGGCTAGCTGTTTCCCCCTGTTTTTGTGCTAAGCTAAGCTAACCAGCAGCTGGCAGTAACTTAATATTTAGCATACAGACATGAGAGTGGTATCAATCTTCTCCTATAACTCTCAGCAAGAAAGTGAATAAGCGTATTTCCCAAGATGTTGAACTATTCGTTTAAAGCTGTTATATTCTGCTTTAGTGGTGCTAAGTACCAAACATATTTACCATTAATCAAATTACCACAAACTAATTGGCACACAGTGATGGTTTTGGGCCCAAGGGCAGTTGCCCACTTGGTAATCCATTCTTGCTGTAAAGACATCAGAACACCATAATACACAGGTCAGTGAACCCCCTTTGTCAGTCTCCAACAGAGAGAGGAATTGTGTTCTTGTTAAACAGCAGTTCAGAAACCATGTGGGCATGATCGTCAACACGGTTACACCAGCTCACTCTGAGGGAGCTTAGCTGGGTCCGTCTGTGTGTGTGTGTGTGTGTGTGTGTGTAACTACATAACTGCAGGGACCTTGACAAGGCCCGGGGAAATTCACCTGTGATGTGAAGCCGGGTGTAAAGTGTTGTCTGCTTGTTTTCCAACTCTGTACGTTCTCTTGGAACTATTTGAACTGACCTTGAAACATAGTCAGGCTTCAACAGCTACTTTGTGTTGCACAGAAAAAACGTCAATGTACAAAAAAAAAAAAGGATTTGACAATCAGAGAGGCGCTGTCGTGACTTACAGACACAAGGCTGGAGATGATGATTGAGTTATTTTGATGCATCAAAGTGACCTGTCAGTGTGTGCGGGGAGCCAGCATGACAATGACCTCAAATCCTTTAATCTCTCTTTTTTGGAACAAAACCTCATTGAAAAAGTATGACATTTTCTTTCATATTTCTCTCTCTGTGTATTTCTCTTTACAGCAACATTCATCGCTCAGGAGACCAAACCGGCCGCGCAGCATCGACAACATTTCAGGACACGGTTTATTTGCTTTGATTTCAAAGCACCCAAGCTAACGCCCATGGGATTAATTGAGATTAATTTCCAGCCTTGAAACTAATTAGTTAACAGACTGTGACTGAGAGACAAATTGCCATTGAGACCCCAATTGGATTTGCCTACCTGATCTGGTAAATAGCGCTACATGATCAGATGGGACGAGGAAATCTCTTACGTACAGCAGCCTTTAATAACATAACACCATTAAAAAACACCTATGCTTTAAGTTGGACCAGGCGGTGTCTTTTTCTGTTCTACCTCTCAGTATGCTGTACAGTATTTCTTTGATCCATCACTATTATTTCATGCATCATGTGATGTCTTCTTCTACTCATTGATTTTTACATTTACATGGTTCAGTGGGTGATTTACAGTAACCTGCAGCTATTTATAATTTTGGACTATTTGAAGCACATTCCTGTGTTTACAGTTGCACTCTAATCTACTCCAAGTGTTACTACAGGCTTTTATGATTTTCCTTTCTTTCCCCTCCTGTTCCACTTACTAATAAGCATAATAAGTTACAACTAATGGCTTTATTAATGGTTAATAAGCAATAAAGAACAACATTTGGGTTGCCAGTTAAGAAAATGCTTTTGGCTGGTGTTTATCCTCCAGCTTGACAATTGCTTCGTCTTTATAGCTAGCTCTTAAAAGGGGTACTCCTGTGATTTAGTGCTGCAGCTCTACAAAATTTGGAAGCTTACAAGAGATGTATTAAAAAAGAAGGGTCAGAATTGAAGCAGCACAGGCCGAGATATCTGAGTTTTAGTCCCAAGCTCCAACAACGCTGGATCCTACATTTCCCATAATGCTCAAACTCAATAGCATAGTTTTAATTAGATGTAAAACAGGGTTTCTGTTAACTGTTTTCACAGGTTGAGTAGTTCCCTATGGGGAGTGTAATGAGCTTTGTATGTAAAATTGGCCCTTTTGGAACTGCATTTGAACCACAATCATTTTATTAACAACTTGTTAATATTTAAAACTGCAGACTTAACCAATTATTGTAAGAACGCTTTATTAATGACTTAGTAACATTTATAGTTGCAGATGACTTACTACCCTTTGCTGTTTCAAGTGAAACCCTTGAAATCCTTTCTTTTATAACTTTATTAATGTTCGTAACTGCAGAGGTTATGCTTTATTAGAGAATTAGACCCATGAACCTTTCATCAATTCCTAACATTAACTTCTGGCTTGTTGGCTTATTAGAAAGTGGGAATATCCTAACACTATTAATGACTTGTTTATAAATGACCCAGTAAGGAGATTGTTCACAACCTGACAACCCAACAGTTAATCTTATTAACTGTTTCTATTTGATCAGTAGAGTGAATTGTTTTTATTAACCATTAATAATAATTAGTAACAACCTTATAAACGGTGCCTTATTAGGAAGTGATACCTCATTTTTCAACTCATCTCCTCTGTCTCATTTTGTTCCTAAAACCTTGTGCTTACCATGTGTTAACCCCCAACCCATAATAAACTCTAGCCCTCTACGTTAGCTCCTTGTGCCCATCCCATTCCTCTCCTACCACTCCTCACATATCGTCTTTAACATTTACCCAAATACCTTAGTTGCAAAGCTGCTACCATGCCTCTTTATCCTTTGTGAAAATGTTGTGCACCCCTCACATACTACTGTCAAAACCTCCTTTCCACCCCTCTTGCCCTCTGGGATACAGTTTTGTAGACTTTGCAGATCCCCCTTTACACCTTAAATAAATAACCATCCATCCCATGTCTTTATTTTACTCAGCCTCCATATCCCCACCTCAGCTTACCTTGTCCTCGAAGGTTGGGTTTGGTGTAGACTCTGTCTTCATAGATAGGATCAATGTGGTGTTCAGGAGACTGCAGAGGTCGGAGCTCGGAGCCCAGGTGGCTGTGCTGGCTGCTGTAGGAACCTCTGGAGCCTGGAAAACACAGGGAAAACACAGTTAGACATTTTGATGTTCCAGACCTTTGCTTTCTCTAACTGGACCTCTTTACATTTTAACTGAATATCCCTGATCTAGACTGCTGCTGTTCAATTGTTTTCTATTGCCATTTATACTCCTTATATGTATCTGAATACGTTTTGCTGCCAAAATAATATTATTTTAGTCATGTACCTAAAAGAATCAAAAATTAAAGCACAATTTCTGTTTGATCCCCACCTTCAAAAAAAAGCAAAAAGTAAATCTAATATCACTTCATATTTCTGCAAAAAGTTGGATGCTGATCTGTTCTGAACACATTTTCTGTTCACATCCAAATAATGTATTCATATTTGTTTACACTATAGATGGCTTCTTCATTAACTATGTTTTGCACAGGGACCTAGGAACCAACCAGGACTCCTATACTGGAATGCTACCTGGCCCCAGGTTTTCTGTATGTCTGTAAATTTGTGGTAATTTGAAGAAACAAAACTTTATTTCATTTAGGAAAATGCATCATGTGAGCACAATATAAACTGAAATGATAAATGTGTTGGAACTAGATTTTGACACAGGGCCACAAGATGTGTTATAACGCAGGACCCAGTTGATATTGTACTATAGCAGGTGAATGAATGCCATTGAATTTTCATTTTTTTGTGAACCATTTTATTAACTTCCCACTGCCAGCCCGGCAGGACTTTGCATGGCGATACGCACTATATTAAAGAAGTGGCATTTGGCATGAAAGTGTGACACTGTTTGGGTTGTGATATTAGGATTTACCAAATCAGGATAACCATTTTATTTGTGATCAAAACCAGGCAACAGTTGTTTTTAAATGAATCACTTCACGAGTGCATTTTAATTCACAATGCACTTTAAACTGTTTTTTCTAAGGGTCCCCTGACAATGCATCTCATTCACGAATTGTTCAGAAATTCAAGAGTACATTTGCAATCTAATACATTTTAGATAAAACCTCAAGCCAATTTAATCAGATATTTGATATTTATGCTGATGAATGCCAACTTGACGTAATTGGAAAGTGGGTTCATGTGACCTTAACTATCATGAACTAACACAATGTAACTGCCTCAGAAATGCCATATTACTGTAGGCCCTGAACACACCCCATAATTCATAATCTCTCACCAAATTGTATTTAAAAAATGAAAAATAGGAATGTCAGTTAAACAGAAATTGGAGTTATAGGAAGTGCTGTTGAAAAAAATGTGGTCATTAAGTAACATCTGCACTAATGTAATGTTATTCTATGGCAGGTACGCGTCAATTTTGATCCTGTATGAGGACAAGCTAAAAAACAAACAACTAAACATCCGTCCATTCATTTCCATCAACTATTGTTTTACCCACAAATAGTTAAACTCTTAATCCAATGACTAGAATGGACTATCTATGTCTATTTCAAACAATATATGACACAATGGCATCTCACACATCCACACATAAAAAGGTAATAATAAAGTTGTCTTGACCTCTACCTGCCAGGCTACCAGGCCTTTGCAGGGTTGCGTTGGCGTACAGCTCGTGGGATATCTTGTAGCTGTCTGCTCCGATGTGATGCAGCATACGCTTGGTGGGCGACAGGGTGGCGTAGCTGCCTACCACCGAGCTCAGCTGGTGGATGGGCGATGAGGTGTGGTTTCCCCCTGGGGAGGCTGCCATGGGGAGGGGGGAGGAGGAGCCAGCGGCACCCGACGCTACCATGTTGATGGGCGATGAGGTGCTGCGGGAGGAGGGAATGGAAAGGTTTGGTTGGCAAGTTTTGTCACATTGCAATTTTTGTGTCCAGAGTGAACATTTCCAGAATGAGATGATGGAAAACTAAGTCCCATTAAAGACCATAAAAGACTTTAAAAGGGAACTTAACAGTGCTGCAGGAATGATCCCTACAACCCGGAAATGAGTTTGCATTTTTGCACCTCTGGTTGTGTTTATACTATCTATACAAACTATTCTAACTCAAGCTTTCAGAAAGGCTTTTGTAGAACAGGTAAGTGCACAAAATCAAATAACAAGTTGGAAGCTTAGTGGCGGTGACGCTGAAGTCATGCGACCGTGGTGTAGGTCGTTTATAGCCTGACGTTAGATTTTTACTTCTGCCGATTGCATTTACGCTTGAAAAATCATAAAAGTGGTGTTCATTTGTGAAGATGATCTTGTTGCCACAGAGAAAACCACGTCATCCCTGCAGCACTCTACATCAGTTTACTAGTTGAGGGTAGTACTATAATATCTCTGCCTCTGCTGCTTTGATTTTGACCACTCTTTTTAAATCTCTCTCTCATATGTTCCCTTTACTTTATTAAAGTGCAACACTAAATTGCTGAAGTGCTTTTTTAACCCTTTAACACACCGTTCTCCCCTTTTATTTTCCCTTAAGTAGCTTAAAGGTTGTTCAATTCATCATAGGTCAAAAGCGAATGCAGACACAGACAGCGGACGCACACAAATTTGTCTTTGCACCAGAGTGGGCGTCTGCATATATGTGGACGCAGGAACTATAAATTGGACTTTACTCCACACTGACAGTATCATATATATTTTATATCAGCTTGTTCCAGCTCTTTATTAAAACTATATGATATAACATTGAGTGAAATATTCAAACCCAAGACTGGCTGCACAATTCCATCAAATAGGTTCATTATTAATGTCGTGTGCATCGTTTTATACACATTCCCCCAAAATTCAGACATACAGTTTTTGGTATCGTTGGAAATTTTAGGATCTCCACCAGAACTTTAAATAAAGTTCTGTGGGTTTGAACAACATTTGGCTACACAGCATGAGCTCGTAATGACTGGCCCACCAGCAATCTGCTGCTTTATCTGGGGTTTAACACTGTATGTCTTACACTAAAAACTATGCTTCAGGAGCTTCATCAAAGATTTATTGGTCATAACGTGAGTGCACTAAACCCCCCCCATTCATTGCATAGAACTCTGTAGAGCATTACGTGTAGTGCCTTTATTTGTCTGTGGTAGGGTAAAAGGTTAGGCAGACCAGTTGCAGGAAAGACTATTTTTGAAAAAGCCAACACACAATAATGTGTCAGCCCAATGGTTTCAATGTAAAAATCCATTAGAAAAGTGGTATAGGGACAAAAATCTATACGAAGAACTTACTTGTGCTCTAGGTCTTTGTCTTAATCGTTTAACCATGTTTATACTATATGCAGGAAAATATTTGCAGTGCATCTGTTGTAATGCTTGTTGCAGCACTACTCACTACGATGTAAAACGACCTAAGTATTAGCACTGGAGTCTTAACATGACTAATGCAAGCAGGGAGTTTTTGCTGTGAAACAGACTACATGCTAGAAAGTGTTTTTCACAGCCAGAAATCTCAGCACCAGGTGATGTAATTGTTGAGTCATTGGTATCGATCAACAACCGTATCGACCCCCTGCAGATATATTTCTTTAGTGCTTTGGGACCAGTAAAACTCTTAACGTAACAATGAGCCCTTATTAAATGAATTGGTCAGACTGAAGTTGCACCGACCTGTAGGACTTGGCGAGTCGGCTGGGTGACTGTTTGGGCGAGGACACCCTCTGTAGCGTGGCGTAGCTGGGCATGTCAGAGGAGGCTGATCCCAGGCGCTGCAGCTTGGTAGGGGATCCCACTGCCTGCAGAGGGGAGCTCACACGCTGTAAGAGAGGAGTTGTACTTCATTAAAGGGGAATGTCACTCACTTTAAATATTCATCCACTCTTCTTATTCATATCATTATTTTCAGAGACATGAACAACTCCCCCCAGAGCTGGAAAACCAGAGAGCAGAGACTCTAATCTGTGATAACACCCTGATGAAGAGCTTGGAGTTATCAGACCAAACATGAAGGGATGACTCTGAACTTTTATAACCAGATGAACTTGAAATGTGACTGCGAGCAATGGGCCGCCAAATGAAGTTCCCTCCGAATTCTAAACATGCATTTTCATTTTGTTCCGACTGGGGAAATAAGATGAGGAAATATTTGCAAGGTCTTGCAGTTACAGCGCTAAACATACAATTTTAAACACCCCATTAATTATGATGAGCGTGGTCAAGACGTGCGGAAGTGAGGGTGCCGAGGATACAGTGGAACAGTGCCGGTAAATCTGTTGAAATGAATTCAAAGACATGATTAACACGTTCTTAAAATCCTAAACTCTGAGCCCAGAATTCATCGCAGTGCAGCAAAAGAAGCAATAAGAGTAAATCATCACCTACGAGGCCAGAATTGAATACAAGTTTGCTGCATTGTGGCTGCACTGCTGACCGACCCTACAAGACAAACTGCTTGCAGATCTGACAAACCCATTGTACTAATTGCAAGAAAGATGCAGGATAAGCAATTTGTTCCATTGCTACCACGATAGCAGTAATTTAGGTTAGATGAAGAGTCGGCACAGTTTGGCTACCACAGCGGTACGCACTGAGGTACCATGTGTATAAAGCACTCAGCAGCTGCCACAAATTGAACTAATACTTTGGTGGTGAAGTAGTTCAACCAAAAGAGTGGAGTGGTGTAATCTTCTGCAAGTCAAGACTAATATGTGTGAGGGCGAGTTTACTCTATTAGGTCAGCATACAGGTATCTTGCATGATGTTTACAGTGCAAAGTGCAAATGAAGGATTTTTCTTTATATAACAGTCAGCAGGATATGTCAAAAAGTGACAGGAAATTTGGCAGAGATTTGGTGGACTGTCAGCCTTTGGCCTAACAATCTCCAACTGATGATTTTCTTGAGCAAGCCATAATTGCTATGCTGCATTTGTGTGTTAGTTGGAAATTCTAACATCTGGGATTTGCCTGTACTGTAAGCTAATAAGGGAGGTGGGAGACAAACTATAAGAAAAAAGTGGTTTACAGATATTGTGCCTTTGCAAGCTGGGGAAATAATACGCCCTCATAGGGTTACCTTGTAGTATTCCTTAAGGAATACACCACCAAAACTCTATTAAATGGTCAATGCCTTTGGGTTTGAAAGGTGGCTCTGAAAATGTTATAGCTTGCGCAGGGTGGCAGCTATCTGGTAAGATTCACCGCACTTAAAGGCTCGACCCACCAAGGAAATGACACAGGGAATTCATCCGTGTGTCCTTGCCGCTAGAGGCTTGGTGACATAGGGACTACTTGCAGGGTTAGTTGATGAACTATTGTAGCTGGCAAGCTAACAACAAACACGCTAACAAGCCGAGAGCATGCTAACACTAGTCAGTCACGTCACAAGCTTCTTTCTTTTTTCTCTGTAGCAGGCCATCTACTCCCTTCTGGCATTTTGTTCTCAGGCTTGTACATAATTTCATTCATGCATTCAGTCTCCAGGCTAGCTAGCTTTACAACTGACAGTTAGCAAGCCTGTTAGCTCAGTCCCTTACTGGACAATAAGTTCACACAAGTTCATTCAAGAGACGTTTTTTTACCATCGATGCCATCGACTTAGTTGAACTAAACGCGAAAGATTTGCTCAATGTATAAGGAATGATCCAATCAATAAAACAAGCCCAGAGTAACTCTTAAGCTCTTTGGTTCCACCAGATTGTAGCAGTGTTATAGCAGTGTTAAGGATTTCACCAATAGTGTGCTACTGAGAGGGGTGGAGAAAGCATCCGTCAGATAAAGAGTAAAGCATTACAGTAATCTCTTCAGGGATTTGTACCTGTGCAGGCAAAGTGGCACAGGAGTAATACATGGGGGGTCCAGCGGGTGCAGATCCACCCTCAGTGGGCATGTGGAAGGCGCTGCCATGGGCCTGCTGGGCAAACAAGTCTCTCTGGGACTGGGAGGGAGAGTCTGTTCCCGCTAAGTGGGCAGCAGCACGGCTGGATGTCACCTAGAGAGGGCAGAGAGTGGAGAAAGATGAGAGAGGGGAGGAAAAGAAGGGGTCAGGCAGCAGCAAGTGAGGAGAAAGAGAAAAGAATACATGGAAATGAAGGAAGATGGGGGGAGGAAAGAGGAAGAGGAGAAACAGGAGAGAGGACAAAGAAAGTACAAAGAAATGAGGGTGGGATAGAGTGAGGAGATTAGGAGTACAAGACGGGAGACAGAGGCATGAAGAAGAAGAAGAGAGAGTGTGAATAGAGAGAATAGAGGATAAAGAAGCAGAGGGGTGGAGAAAGATCAAAATGAAGGAGAGAGAAAAGAAACAAGGATAAAGAAGCCCTCTGATTCATTGTAAAAAACGTGTGTGTGAGTACCTGGTTGTAGATGTGAACAGCCCCTCCAACCTGCCCGCTGCGGCCCGTGACAGATTCCCCAAGTGCCAGCCCTTGGTTACTATGGTAACCAGCTGCTGCATAGGCATCCTGGTTGTTGAGCTGCAAAGCGCTTTGGGACAGAAGTCCTTGTCCTGATGGGAAAAAAGATAAAAGAAGAGAAGAAGTAAGACAGAAACAAAGGGCAATGAGTAACATGAAAAGACGCAATCATTCCGCCTGTGCAGTGAAGAAATACTTGACGGCTGTTGTTTGGTGTTGTTTCTTTGGTGTAAATACAATCAATTCTGCCTATTCTGTGAGAGAAGAAACAAGTTTGGGTTTGGAGTTGGAGAGATGTCAAGTGAGGTTATGTCATGGTTTGAAACAAACTTTTTGATCCCTGTCAAAAGCCACCTTAAGACTTGGTTTCAGTTCTGTCACGCTGCTTTTATGTAACTGTTTTCAGGCGACTTTTACTTCAGTCCATCTTTGTGTAAAGATTTATTCTGTTCATGGCCTTGAAGGCGTTTGGTAACCCAGTTTACATCCCACGTTATACAATGTATTTCTTTTTTTTTTTTTATGGGAAAAGAATGAATGTGAATACAACAAATATAACCGTCTCAGTTTGCAACAGACCTTGAAATGAAGAGAAGAAAAAAGAAGAGAAGAAATACAAGACTGAAAGCTGAAATAGAATAAAACTGAATTCCTTGTCCTCTTTTTCGAGACACCCATTTGCTTTTTACCCACTATATTATTCCAGCCTCTCTCCACTCTTTTCCTCTCATGCTGTGACTCTGAAATCTCACTCTGTTCCTCACCTCCATTGAAAACACTCTCCTTCTCTGTCTTCCTTTCTCACTCTCTCTGCCTCCATCACTTCCTTTGTCGCCTCTCCTACCCGTCTTTCTCTTTCTCCACTCCATATTATCACATTTCTCTGTTAAGAGCGTAAGTTGTGCCTTTACACATAATTATAAAGTGTAGTTTGGTTAAAGAAATAGTTAGCATTTTTGGGAAATAAAGCTTTCTTGCCAAGAGTTAGGTAAGAAGAGAGATCTGTCATACCTGTCTGTTAAATATGAAGCTACAGCCGAGAGTCGATTAGCTTAACTTCATGAGGATGTGTGAATGAATTTTGTTTTGCCACTTCCTGGTGTGACCATATACTTGCCACCACTAGATTCTAGCATAATAATGACCCAAACTGACAGACGTGGGGTGTCAGGCACAACAGCAGTGTGTCTGGGAGGGAAATAAGTGACACAGCATCTGGAACATCTAATGACATTATGTCAAGAGTTTTTTGCCTTTTCTCACGTCATTTGACAACTTCTGTGACCTGCAGGAGCACTGAGTGCTCTTCTCCGCTGTAAAAACTGAAAAAATGGCGAAGTAAAAGAGCTATGATGTTGTTGGTGCGGTCAGGTGAAACAAAGAAGTTGGTCCCTGACACCTCTTTTCTGATCACCTGTGTACATCACACAAGTCGTGGAAGACGGCATACTATGATTGGTATGTAAGACTGTATGATAACAATTTATGACACAGTGATCATCTCGAAAGGCAAAGATATTGTGTAGTCTAATCAAGGACGAAATATGAGACAATGGGCCTCTGGGCACTGACATGTCAAAGGACCCGACCCCTACTATATAGGAGCAAGACACCCAGACAGAAAGAAATGCTGTTTGTAGACATTTTGTGTGTCTTTGTCGTGATTTTGCATCCCTTTTTGGTCATTTTGGGTGTCTTTGTAGTCATTTGTGTCTTTTTGTGCTTATTTTACATCTCTGTAGTCATTTGACAGCTGTTTTTGGTTATTTTCATCTGTTTTTAGTAATTTTGCATCTCTTTTTGGTCATTGTGCATCTCTTTGTAATCGTTTTTTGTTCATTTCAGTGACATTTTGCAGGTGAAGCCCAGGGCCCCCCTGACCCCTTGGGCCCCTGGGCCTGTGCCCAGCAGGCCCATTCAGTAATCTATTCATGAGTCTAATAACAACATTAGACATCCAGTAAACTTACAGTACGCTAATCTCATTTTCAACATACCTTTAAACTACATAGAGATATAAAGCAAGTGTTCATCTCACTTTGGGAAAGTAAGAAATAAATAAAAAGCCACTGTTCCTTTAGAGGTAGATACATTTATCATGTTTTTTGTCATCCTGTGAAACATTACCAATGACTGGGCTTAGTCCCTGGCTCATTACACATCTTCTACACTTTGTAATGTCATCTGTCAACTGTAGTAAAAATTCAAGCTTGAGAATCACCGGTACACTGCTGTGTAACATCTTCCAGTGGAGCTGTTTTTATTACCACAACTCTTACTCTTCCACTTCCACATTCAGGCTTTCATCCAAAATCTACCAAAGATCAGTCGGCCAGACTCCAGCTGGCCAATCCTACAGTGAGCTACCGATGAACTAGCAGCTGGTCAGCCATCAAATTGAGTTAGTTAGTCAACTTTTCAGTTCTTGAATCAGATTTGCAGTAACATCAAATTAACTATTTTCTGATCAAATGTCTTAGATGCTTCCGAGTCAATTTGGATGTCATTCATTTGTTTCTGGGGCCATTATGTCAGTTTGTCATTAAACTCTTTGTGGTAACAAAACTGTACATTTGCAGTCGTGTGATTTGCACATGGATGGATCATTTCATTTCTAGCCTAAACATGCATAGACTGTGACGCATGACACAAACAGGCTGTATGTAGATGATAGCACACACGCATGAAACATAATGACAAAGCATTTATAGAATGTTTTGTAGAGTGTAAACTGTGTGTTTGCCTGGATGGCCCATAAAGTTTGAAGTGAACTTAATTGAACCATTTGAGGAGGGCAGGAGCTGCTTGTGCGTGAGCCAAAACTCTCCCATCCCTCTTATTAAAATCCTGTAAAAAAAAAAAACAATTGATGCACCCTTGATTAATTCACTTTTGCTGATCATAGCAATGATGTGCCTCATCAACGACTTTAATTACAAAAGTAAAACGAATTTTCTATCAAAAATGTTACAAACAACGATGTCCCCCAGTAGAATTTTGCTGCAGTATATATACAATGTACTCCATTCATTTTTACAACTGCTACATCTGTTTGTCTTTCTGGCAAACAACTCACTGCACTGGAAAAGGACTTCACTGTATTATATCAGCTCTACATAGACCTATACATTTCTAGCGGTCAGTATTTGTACCCTCAAAGGAGTTGTTGAGCTGTCCCTTTAATCGCCACTGATGTCACGTTTTTGTCAGCAGTCTAAGAATCAAACAGCACACGAGACAAGAAGAGACTCTGCCTGTTTGTGATCATTAAACAAGAGAGAATGAGAAATCATAGTGTGCCAGCGCTCAACATCAACTGCATGGGACAGATAAAGTCAGCAGCTAACGGCAAAATGGAGTCACTCCGGATAAGCGCGTTGGAAAATAAAGCTCGACCAAACTGAAAAGTCACTTTAAAGTACAGCGAATGGCTCCTGTAAGCAGAGTAGCTGGTGATTGTGAATTATTTAAAATGTGATATTAAGCTGAGGGTGCTGGGTGAGTTTACTAGGTCAAGGCTTCCGTGTCCAATATAGGCTCATCTTGGGTGAGTACACACACACATGCACACATAGGAATACAGAATGCAATGGAAGAATTCGTACTCCACACACACTCGCACACATGCACGCAAACCCAGATGTGTGTGTGCAAAGCCGGGGGATGTTTTCCAGAGTTTCTATTTGCCACTTTAGGTGTGTTTCAGATGGGTAGTGGAGCCTTTAGGGAAGCGAAGGCGCCTCATAAATACGTTATCACTCAGATGGCAAACACTGTAGGCAAAGGCAAAAAACTGAATCCATCTGAGGTGAGAGAGTGAGGAAATTAGTGTGTGTGTGTGTGTGGGGTGAGGGTGGGGGTGGGGGTGGGGTGGGGGGTGGGGGTGGGGGGTGTTAATTAGAAAAAGCCATGGGGTGCCATAAGAAGGACTCTGCCTGTGCATTTTAATATCTTTTCAGAGTTGAGTGAACACACACACACACATCTCACTCACTCCAGCTCCGTGATCGCATGCATGAACACACACCACATCTGCATATATACCTGCATGCATTATTGTAGTGGTGGATGGTCTGACCCTGATAGACCTGCTCTAGCTCACTAATCTCGTCTTCTGTCACGCACACACACACACAAAAAGTTGAGTGGCTTTTCTTCCGCATCATGACCGGCGTTCTCTATTGACACATTTTAATATTTCATTAGTCGTCTATTTTTAGATACCCATTGGAGGCATGCGCAGTCCGCTACACGCACACAGACACACACATAAAACTGCATGCACAGTCCCCAAATAGCTGCGTACAACATGGTCATATACACACAGATTAAGACAGTCAGTGTACTCTGTTGCTGTGTTGCACAAATCTGCTCAGCAGCTTGAGCAAAGGAGTCGATTCTGCTGCTGCTGTGTGTGTGTGTGTGTGTGTGTTGCAGGTGTGCGTGTTTTATGTGTATAATGCTTCTTTTCATGCTACAATGCATTTGGCTGTGTGTTAAGTAATGTCTATATACTTGTACGTCAAATGGAACAATTTTAACTAACTGCTGCTTTCTGCTTTTTTTTAAACCACAATGAAAAAAATACTAACTGAATGTTCGCTGGCAGATGGTGGCAGATTTACCACCCAAACTTCTCAGTAATTTCTGAAACACTGACTCTTGGATTCCAGACAGAGGTAGACAAAAGCAAGCTTCCCATTTCTAGACAACAACTGTCAATTCTTCCAGCTGAAACGACAACATTCACTGGCAGATATTATCAGCTGTAGCTGGCTAGCTAATTAAGCTAATGTTAGTGCCATGAGTTGGTCAAAAATGGCATCTCTGGTTTTAATGTTTCCAGCTGACTCTAATTTAAAATGAGAATCCTATAAAAGTTTTTAAACATGCACTTGATGGCTACATATAAATGATATTGTGCTGGTGCTAAAGATGCATGATGGCCGAGGCAGAAAGTCAGCATTCATGTACAGTAAAAGACATGGAAAGACACATCATTGTTCTTTCAAACATTACCCTGTTTGAAATAGTATGTTTGACTAGAAAAGCTTTTAGAATGAGGACTAACTGTGTTTGGCAAATGTAATGCTATCTTGAGTAAAATCGGCTGGAGTGTAAACTTCCCCAAATCCAATAAAGAGCAAGACAGAGCCGCTAGCCTAAACTCTGATAGCATCCAAGAACGGCTTCCACACAGTGGGGAAATACTACACAGTGTATGTGCTGGTCATGAACAGGATTTTTCTTAACATAGCCTGTAACCCCACAAACTAATGTGGTTGGTTAATGACTTGCTCCTTGGCCTTGGAAGTAACACTTTGTTACTACAGCAGCAAGGTAGTAAGCTAGTTAGCCGAACATGCTAAGTATCTCTCTCCATACAGCAACAAATCCAATGCTTGCCAGGCCTGCTGTGCCTAGTTATGGTTTGTAAGCTATGATTGGACAATTGGTTTAGCTCAAGGTCATTTAAAGCTACATTATTTTGCTCTCTGTCTTTCTTGCTAATTCTTCTTTGACAATAGCATAACGTGTCTTGCTTTCTTCTTTGTCTCTCTCCATCTGTCTTGTCTCTTGCACATTCGTTCTTTTTTTTTTTTTTGACTAGTCGGGTGGTTGGTTACATAACTGTTATTTAAACATCAAAAACATCAAACAAAATTACCATTCCTAGTGTTGCATGCATGTGTGTGTGTGTCTGTGAGTGCTTAGCGATGATATCATGTGTGTATAAGCAGCCTATGCATGCAGGCCTGTACACTTTTCTGCGTTTTAATTCCTGCCTGATGATGATTCATGCCTCATGTGTGATTATATATGCATGCCTGTCTATGTGCGCACGTTTATGGCTTTATGTGCCTGTGCTGTATACTTGGCGTGTGTGTATGTGTGTGTGTGTGCGCCTCCCCTCTCTGCACTGTGAACAGCAGGCCAGCTGACACCTCAGCGAGGATGGATTAGCATATCAAACTACTGGCACGACTCCGCATGTCTCCTGACAGCTACCTCTCTCCCATGGGGTCGACTATACAAGAGACATGGGTATCATCCCTGGGAACGAATGGAAAAAGATGAGAGTGGAGCAGAGAGGTGCATAGAGTTGTTCAGGATCTCACTGAGGGCTCTTATAAACAACTGCTATGCACACTGGAATTAAAACACCAATGCAACAACTGTGAAATCTGTCTTAGTCTACTAACCATTTCTGTCAAGGCTTTTTAAAGCCACGCTAATCAATGCATTTATATTAATAATGAATCAAATGACCGTGTGTAACAGGAAAAGAGTCACTCATATTGACGAACTCTCAAAGAATTGTCACCCAACTCTGCAGTTCCCCTCATCTCTACAGAACACTTTAGCGTCTTTCAGCCCTTTGTTTTGATTTTTTTAATTTAAATAGGCAACTTTTAAATAGGCAAGTTTTTTGCCAACACGTTTACCATATGAACTTTATAAGGTGATAATACAGTATGTCCTTGTTGTGTTTACAGGTTTTTGTGCTGCCCGCAAGTGGCTAAAAAAAAAAAAAAAAGATCAGTTTTGCTTTTGCCAACTACTGGTTCAGACTACATCCAGCTTATGAAAGCTTTTGCATTTGACTTCTAAATGTCTTGTAGCCCGAACCTGGGAAAAATCTTCTGGAGCACAGAAAAAGAGGATTTATTTAAAGAAAGTGCATTTGGTGTAAACTGAAGTAGTTAGCATGAGCATAAACATAGGAGTCATTTACACTGGGGACATGTCCCCAGAGTCCCACCATGTTTTGAAATGGCCGATTTTGTCCCCATCGCTTTTTAAAAGCATAATTTATTAAAAATGTTCTGAAAAATAGCGTGCAGCAAGAAATGTGAGAACGCTTTGAGAAATCTTTATATGAACAATAAGAAAACATATAAATGCAATGTAAATATAGAAGAAACAAATGCACATTGTAGAGTATTGAGTATTTTCATATTGTCGACTCTGTTGTAGCCTAGGCTATGCCCTTTTGATGTGCCGTTATGCAATTAGTTTCCCAACCTGCCGTAATTATCTACTCTGAACTTATACTGATCCCCCCATTATATTGCCTACAATCGCATATGTTGAAGAGCCCTTATGTCCCCATCTGTTTTTAACACAAAGTGATGCCCTTGAGCGTAAACAATCACCATGGGTGAACAGACTAAGAAAAGATGTGTAACCCACAGAAAAAGAAATCTCATCAATAGAAAATCCAAGAAAAGACGCAATCATGCTGGACACACTAACAGACAAGTGGTATAGATCTTGTGGATCACCACTCTGGTGCACTATACTTGTACTGAAAATTATTTGATTTTGTCAAGTAGCACTTTTGGAAAATGTGATGAAATCTAATGAAAGACAACATCTTGTTCAGCCTTTGAGTAGAACATGCTAATTAGAGCAAGTACTTGAATGAAAAAATTATCTCACTTGATTAAATGTAAAAGAGTTACCTCATTGTCTTCTTTTTACTATTTAAGGACTGAACACGCTCTTTTCAATGCCATATTGCTCACTAGTGTTATAGTGCAGGCTGTGAACAGCATTTGCTTGGTGAATCCACACACATTCAACAGGTTAATCAGGCAAAACCTGGAGACTCCAGCTCTGCGGAATATCTATCCCCGCTGGTCTTTGATTGCATTTTACCTACTCTCTTCTAAGCTATCCTTCTCGGCTGTCTCAGTAAAGAAGAAGGAGAAATAGTTTTCTCATTCTCCTTTTAAAAAAAAACCCTCTTAATCATAACATTGGCCTTACTGTCTCCTGTAGAAGTGTCCTGCGAGTCCAAGATGCCCGATTCCTGGAGCGATCGGATGCAGGAGTCCACCAGCTCCAGGCCTGTCGTCAGCTCCTCCTCTATGTCCTTCTGTCCATCTACATGTGCACAAACAAGAGGAAAAAAACATGAGTTGACACAAAGACACAGTTTCTTAGGCCACCTCCAGCCTGTTCCTCCATACTTCTGCACTGCGGCACGGGACTCAAGCCACACTCATGGCTAGATTAACCCAATAGGGGATCCTGCAAAAATGAGCTATGGGCCCCCACTGACTGGGATACTGTCCTGTCCCAGGTTTGCAGTATGTGGAAGTAATGTGTAACACAAATCTATTAAAAAATATGTGCCTTGTAAAATATGAAATAATAAAAGGTCTTAACCGTTTTAGCCCCATTGACACAATTTGCGTCATAAATCGCACACATTCTTCATAACTCAGTCAAATGACATCGTGCACATACTGTGGGAACCAGCATCTCCGATGTCTACTGAGGATTAACATCCATAAGTCCATTAAGAGATCATTCAAAAAGACACTTCTTATATCTTACTGTTACAGCGCCACAAGAACTGCTAGCAGCTAATGGACATTTCATGGTGCACATTCACCAAAAGGAAATTTAGGCTAAAAAAGGGGGGCTAAGCTAACTATGCTTACTGTCCGCAATAGGATTTTGGCAGTCAAAAAATCTAATAAATACCAATATTAAGAAATTGTACTGTAAAATAAAAGGAGTGACAAAGTCAGTGACAATGGACATTGTTTGTTTTACACTACAGTACGTTGTTTGACAGCACTGAGGCTCAGAATGTCACATCAACCTGGAACGCTAACACTGTTCTCTATTCACTTATATACAGATATTTACTGTGTTTTGAAAACCTGCTGACATGCAGGCAAAAAATCCAAATAATTTCAAGTTGTTTAAAACTTTTTTGTAAATTAAAAAAACTGTCCCAGAACATAGAGAGCACCACTGACGTACCAACTGATGCCATTTCTGGTGTAGCCTAAGTTATTTTGAAAATAACAACATATGTCACGCTTGCTAAGACTCGCTATGGCCAGTGGTTCAAAGGGTTAAAACTATTATTTTTAAACAGGGCTCCTATACAAGAAAGGGCCTTCAGATTAGGTAATAATCCAAACTTTAAGACTCTGATCATTTGAGTTAATATATTGAATTTGTAGAACATATTCTCAAACAAATCTGCACTTCCTCAATTTACCTGACACAGTAAACCGAGGCCTTTCGAGGCTCCAGTCATGGCCGCACTTATTACCACACACACCCATGTTTTGGTTTTTTTTACCCACTTTTGCCTGTCCCTCCACATCTCTCCCATCAAAATACAATTAGACCTTCAACGTGTGAGGGTAAAACTCGGGTCAAGGGTAAAAACCTAACTGATAATCCGGCAACAAATCTTGTGCGGTCTAGGTCTATGGGGCACCGCCTGGTACTTAGATACCAGGCCGTTTGTCTGTCAGAGCGAGGCTGATAACATGCCCAGTGTCTTCAAGTTAGAGAGGGCTGCCAAGGAGGATAAAACCTTACAAATGAGTCTTAGGAGCAACATTAATCTCTTACAGAGAGAGAGAGAGATGGTAATAGTAGAGGCCTTAGTGAGTGGATTTAGGAGGCTGATTTTATTGACTTCGACTGACACAATTGCAGACTGATGATGTTGATGCTGTTGATGAAACATTTCCAGTGCTGTCTGTGGCATTACGCTGGATTTACTCTCACCCTCACACACACACAAGCCACAACTCATTTTTAAACCTGCATGATCCAGCAGAGATGGGTTTTTAATGATTCGTGAGTGATGACGAGATCAAAAGGTCTGATTGGAGTGAGGTAGGGTTTTTACTTTTTTCGTGACAGAGTAAATTTAGTCTTTCTGAGTCCGAGTGGCCAGGATTCAGCGCAACAGATGGATGAAGACCACAGCAGACACTGAAAGCCTTCAGTTTGAAACGTTTTGACCACAAACCTTTAGTCACCTCTTTGTTGGCAGAGGTCGCGAACCCTGCACTCGGATAATCAATCTACTCTCAACACCCTATACATCTCAGCATGACTGACAAAGAGGGAGAGAGAGACCTAAGTGTCATGCATGGGTGGTGTTTCTTCAGCTAAAATGCTGTCAAAGACGTTGTCAAGCCCAGAGAGGTGTCTTCATTTGACTTTCAAATCATCTAAAGGCCTCACACTCATTGATTCTTGTTGTCCTTTATGGAAAACATTTCCCATCTGGCTCTCCAAACAGGTTAAACTAAATGCTGAGAATTATTTGCAAATGCTGTTTGACCTTTACTCAGCTGTCAGAAGGGCTGAGGCGTGGTGAGGGAGTTTGAGAGACATGAGGGTGTTTTTTGTCAGAACAAGCCTTTTTTATTCAGGTTTCGGTGCAGGGAGTGAGTTTGATTGAGTGTTTTAATTGCTGCAGCCACCTTGGTTCTTGTACAAGATTGCATCAATACATTATGGGGGATTTTTACAATGGCTACCATTGTTAATAACCACAGTCAGCAATGTGCATTGCTGGAATGCAAACAATAGAGGACCAGACAAAACGTATTGAGAGCATTTAAGAGGAAATATTACCTTGGTTGTTCCAGCGAAATTTCTCATCGGCTGAGCTGCAAGAGACAAACAACAGAAAGCAAACAGGGTTAGAAATATGAACAAAAAAGACATTTTACATTAACTTTTGTTCTTGTTTGTTGGTGCACTAGCAGGACATTTCCGTCAGCCTAACATGTAATAAACCGTTAGTTTTTCCCATCAAAATCCATTTTATAGTATTGTTATAAAACAGGAATACCACAAGAGAACACTGGCTTGAAGAGTGTTATATCACTGTATAATCTAGTGAAAGCCTTATATCTCCATTTGCAGTTTTTCATGTTTTACCTTCAGCTGAAAGATGACAAACAGCAAAGTCCTGACTGAGACCTTGGGTATAGAGACCCTTATCAAAACCATTAAGATACACTCCAAACACACATTGGTGTCAAGCTAAAAAGAAGGCAGCTTTACGAAGTTTCTTTTGGAGAAACAAGGATTTTATCCAACAATGGTGTTATCCTGATCCTGTCACAGAAAAGATTTCAGAGAGCATAAAAGACTTTGAGATAGAAAGGTTTGTAAAAGGGCAGTGAGATGCTGCTAAGAAAGAGAAAACACCAGTTTAAATTAGGCTGGAAAAGAGTCTTTACTCTGGAAGGAGTAGCAAAATATGACAGTGTACCAAAACAATACAGAAAGCACAAAGATAAATATTCATACAGACACATGTACTGATATGGTACTGTGTAGTGACCACAGAAGATATACAGTAGATGGCTCCTTGATTTACACCATTGCCAGTTTTCATCAGTGAGAGATCAGTTCTTTTCAATTGATTGGCTGTACTGAAACAACAAATGAGAGACAGTCAAACTAAGATACTCTGCATTTATTCTGCCAAATTAGATAAGATAAAGCAATAGTACAATTTGGTTATATATGTGAATACAATCTACCGTCTCATGTAAGTGCACATAACTAATTTATTATTTCAGCAGAAGTCACGACTCAAAGCAAACATGAATCAATTACTACATTTTTGGGACATTACAACACATAGTTAACACCCATGCTCTCCTTTGCTATACAGACAGAAAGTCACAAAACCCCCATTTGAAAATCTTGCAGTTTAATTTAACCTTGCTTAAGGCAATCATTATATACTTAGTTAAACAACTCATTCTTAATTTTCTGTGGATTCTTGTAAATTTGGCATTAAAGGTAAAACATAACTCTCACGTACTTCAATTAATGACCATCTTCAAACCGCTGTTTGATAATTTATTTAAAGATTAAATTATCAAATTCATTGTTCACCACCTGTTTCTTGCCTTGCTTATGCCTTTCTACCATTACTTATGGTGGGCAGCCGTCGACAGCGATGGCAGACCCTGAAATACCCAATATACAGCTCGACAAGATGCTGGTCCTCGAGCCCTATACAGTGTATACAGTGCTTTCAAATGAGTGGGTCAAGTGGGAGTCGGCTTTACTGTCTGACAATCAGTTACACTTTGAATCATTCAGTTTCTAAATTACCCAGTAACTGCCTGAACTGTCAATAACTGTCTTTTTGTCAGTGTAACATTTTGAGGTTAAAACACCCATTAAACTGCAACAGATGTCTGATTATCTTCTTGGATTGCTGCCATATGCTGCAGTTTTCCACTATTTACTACCATGCTAAGAGACCACAAAAAAAACATGTGACCTGTAATGACCAGTAGCTGAAATGAGTCTGCTGCAGGGTTTATCCATGGATGTATAAAGAGAACTGGATACAGCGTTGGAGGCAGGGCCCCGTTCATTCCTATGGAAGTTGCTCAGTGGCGCATGAACGACTTCCGGGTATAAAATTACCCAGATCTTCTGCATAGCTTCCGCATTGTGCAGCCCATAGATCAAGTGCACCAGCATTTCCTTTAACCCTGCCTCCCATCAACTCAGTCTCAGGCTAACTCACATGAATGATTCTATAACTCTATTAGTAAATTTTACAACTTTTAGGACATAATGATTGAAATAAGGGTTATTTAAGTGTTCGTACTGGCTAGTTGATGTCCCTCAAAAAAATGATCCGCTTATAATTGGTGCGCACCACGTGATGGACCCGGATGTTGTAATTACACGATTTGGCCATCACCCTGTATTTACAACAGGAGTTGTCATTTATGTCTTTCACATCATCTGTCAGATGACTGCACGGTTGTAAAAACGTTGAGTTTCTAAAAAAAAAAAAAAGCTAATAGCCCAGTCAGTTAGCTCTGTCAAGTCTCAGACTCTACTTCTTTTTGTCCTATCAGTTAACGTTACACATACAGAAAATGGAAGGTTCACCTTTTAACCTTTACTAATAGGTTCATTATGAATTTATGTGGTCAACTGGTAAGCTATAAACTGTAAAAAGACCTGCTGCTGTCTGCAGGTTAGATGGCCTGTTAATCTTTAACCAGGTTAATCATCACACCACCTTGTTTAGCTCAACTGGCTGAAGCTACTAGCAGGACAGTCAATACTGCAGATCAATTCGAACAAGCTAACGTTAGCCACCCTGCTACAACCCAAGCCACATAATAATATAAGCTGACCGCAGGCACAATGCAGTACAGATAATTAACTGCCAGCTATAGCAGATCAGTGCAGTGTGACACATTCCTAAGCCCTACACACTGTATATATCATACGCTCTAAATACTTTGAGACACTTTACATAAAAAGCATCACCACTAAGTTGTTTTTAGTGCTCCTCTGATGAGCACTCGATTTGAGTTCTCCTAGGAGGCGATGCGTCCACTTCTGAAGCCATTTGAATCCAACAGCCTCAAGAGGGTCGAGTGCTGCATTTAAACGCATTTCATATCTGTGTGCGCCTCGACTGCTGGATGACCAACCACTTGTTAATAAAATGGCGATACTCAAAGGTTGGTTACATGCTACACCTGTGAGCCTTAGAAGTGGACAGCTAGAAAAATAAATGATGATGACTTCTTCATGTGAGATAAAAATGCTCTCATGTCTGTATGCTATATACTGTGTGAGGCTAGGACCAGGAGGTGATTAGCTTAGCTTAAAGACTGGAAGCAGAGGGAAACAGTTAGCTTGCCTCTGTTATACAAATACCTGCTACCAACTAGGGCAGCTCGATTATGGAAAAATCATAATCATAATTATTTTGGTCAATATTAAGATCACAATAATTTAACACAATTACTCATTGACTTTGGGACATCATGTATTTATTGAACTTTAAAAAAACTTGTCTTTTTAACATTGGATTTCCTTGAATTTTAAGTGTTGCAGTGGAAGAAGTCGAGGGGGCTTTACTTTTCTGTTTTTTGTTCCTTTATTATTTGGTCATAGACCACTTTGTGATCAAATTTCAGATGATTAAACAAAGCCTGAGAGTGAGTTTGGGCTTTTACGGAGGGGCAAAAGCGCACTTCTGTGAAGGAAAGGGGTGCGCTGGATTTATAACACAAGACAAAACGAGAGCATCATTGGGAAACGGAATGTGGCACAATTTATCTCAATTATCTTGTTTTCATAATCGTTGGAAGCCGAAATCGTAATTGAAAATAAAATTTGATTAATCGCCCAGCCTTACTACCAACTACCAGCATCTCTAAAGCCCTATAATAATTTCACCCTATCTTCCAGTCTTTATGCTAAGCTAATTGCCTGCTGGTTCAAGCTTTCTATTTAGCATAGAGTGGTATCAATCTTCTCATCTAAGTCTTGGCAAGAAATATGTGTATTTCCCAATATGTGAAACTATTCCTTAAAGACCTTTGCTGACCGATGAATAGATCATGTAGCAATACTCTCTTGTCAATATTGCTGAACGATTCAAAATGAAAAGCCTTTTGGTATAAAATCCTCCATATCCGTAACCCAAAGCCTCCATAGCTAAACCTTACGATGAATGCTCTTCACTCCCTGCGGACACAGAACAGATGCTATTAAATCATCCCATTGATTACCTCCATTCTGTGTGTGTGTGTGTGTGTGTGTGTGTGTGTGTTTTATGTGGTGTGTGACGGATTGTGAGGGGGAACCAAGCGGCACATGTTAATGGGACCCTCTGTCAGCAAAGCAGACTCCTCATTCATCAGGCGTTATTATACCAAACAATACACCCCCACACGTGCACCTACACACACACACAAGCTATACAAGGCACACATTTGCTACACAAAGACGGCACACGCAAATGCATCACACAAAGCAAGTGAGCAGAGAGAGACTGAACCCAGGTGTCTTGGAGGATGGAGTGTGTTCATATCAGAAGTGCACCTTGGATGGAGCAGGATGATGAGGATTATTATCACTAGTCTGGGTTCAGACAGCCAGTACTGATGACAGAGGCTGAGTCAATGTTTTCTTAAAAGGGCAGGACAGACTGGTCCTCGCCTTCTTTTCCTTTGCCGGTGTCAAAATGTTGCCTCAGGACTCTTGAAAAGGCCTGAGTAGAGGTGAATGCGTGTTATTTACCAATGCCCAGAATGTGATGTAGGTAAAACTAAATGCAAACCGAGCGCTCAGGTAGAAACCTCGTTGGAAACTGTAAGGAAAGAGGCCAAGTGGTGTTATCATCAAGTGGTTACATCAACAGGGGCTGAAGCTGGAATATAAAACAGTCCAGAGGGTTTCGCATTTCTGTCTGAGCTTGGGGGGAAATATAGGAATTTGTTCACATTATCAAGGAGATCAAAACAGACCAGAACAGACTAGACAAGACCAGATAAGACGGGAGAAGAGCAGAGGAGAAGAGAAGAGAAGAGAAGAGAAGAGAGGAGAAGATGAGAAGAGAAATGAGTTAGATCAGGATACAACAGAATGTCTTGGAGGAGAATAGGCTAAACTAGACTACACTATAAAAGAACAATCCTCAATCTTACACAGTTGGATTGGATCATGAATCAGAGTCAGGGTGTGATCACTGGGTGAAAAGAGACGACCAGATTTCTTCTCCTCTGTCTGCCATTCAGCTCTAAGCTCAGCCTTATTAGCGCCAAAGCAATGAGTTGATTAATTTACAGAAAATTAATCAGCAACAATTTTGATATCCAAATAACTGTTTAAGTAATTTATCAAGTAACAAGACTAAGAGTCTACAGCCATGCTAGCGGCTCAATGAAGCAGGTACTTTGAGCTAAAACGTCAACATGCTCACAATGACAATGTTAACATGCTGATGATTGGCAGGTATGATAACATGTTCACCATCTTAGTTTAGTGTGTTAGCATGCTAACATTTGCTAATTGGCATCAAAGACAAAGACATCAGCTGAGGCTGATGAGAATGTCATTAGTTTTGCAGATATTTGGTCATAAACCCAAGTACTGGACAAATTAAAATGTTGACCTGATGATGGCGCCAGAGAAAAAGTCAGAGGATCACCAAAGTTATTCAAATTCATCCTCACAGGGACAGGAATGTGTGTATCAAATTTCGTGGCAATCCACACAATAGTTGTAGAGTTGTTTCACTCAAAACCACAAATGTCACCGTCATGGTGAGCTAGATGAAAAGTCATGGGATCACCAAAGTTATTAGGAATCATCCTCGGGGTACCACAAATGTCTTTACAAAATGTCAGGGCAATCTATCCAATAGTTGTTGAGTTGTTTCACTCAAAACCACAAATATAAACCCCATGGTGTGGCACTAAAGGAAATGTTAAGGGATCACCAAAGTCAGTGGGATTCATCCTCTGGGGACCATGAACATCTGTACATAATTTGGCATCCCTCACAATTGTTTAATGCTTGTTCTGCTTTATATTATTGTAAGATGAATATATTTGGGTTTTGAAGTGCTGGTCCAACAAAACAAGCAATTTTAAGACTTAGGGTTCTTCGGAATTGTGATGCAGATTTTTCATTAATTTTGGTGGTTCTGGGATTGACCCACCGACCATACAGTACAAATAATGGCTGACTGTCTCTACCACCTGAACTACAGCCTTCCTCTTCCTCTCTTCTTTCTCTTCCCCTCCTCTCTGCCCACACAAGCAGTCCTCCTCCTCCTCCTCCTCCTCCTGCTGGCCACCAGGTACATATAATCAGACCTCAGTATCTGAAACAGCTCATTGACCTCTTGGCCCATGAAACACAGAGAGTTAGTGTTTTTTCCAATCGAATCTTTATGGCATGTCCACAGGATTTGACAGCATAATTAGTGGGTCGAGAGAGAACTAATTGACAGCGTGATCAACTCGCCTGCTGCAGGTCACGCCATGGCATGGCACTTCATCACCGCTAATGATATAATGCTGTGTGTGTGTGCAGGTGTAAGTGTGGCTTAGTTTGTGTGTATACAACACAGCACATGGGTCTTGTATGTGTGGCTGTGCGCAGGGATCAACAGTGGTTTTTGTGTTTGAATGTGCAAAGCTCAAACATTAGAGTGAGATCTGTCGAGACCACTACAGGGCTTTAGATGTCAGTCAGTGAAAAGAAAAATCTTCAGTACTATCTAATATGTGATTGCACTCATCCTCTGCTGCTTTTGGTATGCACAAAATCCAAACATGTTACATAATCCTGTATAACATAATCCCAAGTAAAGGACAATGCTGTTTACTGCAAGACTACTGGATTGTCTCAAAATGCCTCAAGCTATTTCTACAAGCTAGAAAGACTGACCTTACCAAATTAGGATGGTAACATTAGAGCAACCTCCCCTCAAACCCATGAACCCATACTAGACTTGAGCAATAGCGTACAATATCTTCTCAACCAAAGAGACCAACCTGGTCTCGCAATAACGTTTGTTCATATTATAATTTGGGAAATATGTTTTGAGAATTCATGTTTATATTGAACATATCTGCAAAATGTTCACTGTATTTTTTTCATTTGTTTTCCCCTACAGAATCCGCTGGCAACTAACGCATGATTAACATTTGTATGGTTATGTTTAAGAAAGTCAAAGTACTTGGCTGAGGTTTGAGAAAGACTGTGGTTTTAAGTACTGAAAAAGTACAACACAAGTGGTTTAGGCCGTTTCAAACCTGTGTTGTTTAGTCTGATTGAATCGGACTCTGGATGGTACGATGTGTCTGCTGAATACTGAAAGATGGTATTGAGTGGAAATCTGATGCCCGATAACCTACTATAGTTAAAAATATATTACTGTTGACAGGGAGTGATGAGGAAAATGCAGAACAGTTCAAGGTAATAACCATAGAATTAGCCTATAATGGCCTAGATATAAGATTTTTATTCAGGCCTACTGTTCCATGGCCTGGGTGCTGAGAACCTCTGACTAACCCTAACCCAACAACACGTGGGACGCAGGACACAAACTCTGGTCTCTGGTGTCAAAGTTCGGTGCTCTGTACACTCAACTATCCATCAAAACCTCTTCCTTATAACTTCGGCACTGTATACAAACATATTACTAACTGGATAGTAAAAAATCATTTGTGAATGTAATTGAGGGGGCAATTATATTCACATTCCCTCCAAAACAAATTGGCAAAGTAGATCAGCAGTATATAAATGTATTTAGTATATATGAATATGTTGAGGGTCCACATTGACACTCAAGTAACAAATTAACAAGAATAAGGTGGCTGTATATTCCTGGGAATAACAGCAAAAGACACAATTAGTGCTCAAGCAGCAGACCCTGTGCAAAACTCTGGCTCTAAATACATCTATTATGGTAACCTTTAATGGCTCACCTAATATTAATCCCCCAAATGAGATAATCAGCTGAAAGCTTATAATCAAAATATCAAAAGAAAGACATACAGGACTGCCAAAGTTCGAGCTCCACCAAGCAAAGGTGTCTAAAATAAAACTTGATGCTACTTGACTATAAATTGGGTCCATTAGACTGTATGACACATTGCCTCTCATTGCCCTTTTTAGGACTATAATACAGATCTTAACAACAAGAGGGAATATACATGTCAAAATAAGGGGACAATTTGAGCTATAATTCAAATCAAGTAAATAGCGAGTTAGGTAAAAGCTCTCGGCTGCAATACTTGAGCCCAGTTTTGACAATTTTAGTTAAAAGCACCACTTGGTAAAGCTGTTATTTTCAGTTGGATAAAAGAACAGATGGGAAGCGTAATGCTGGGTAATTTCAAATAATGATCAACTCCTGTTGTACATTCTGATCTGATATTTTCAGCTGCTTAAAATAGCACATTCTGCCTATTTGGTGTCACAAATCTAACCACTGCTCTGACCACCTCATCTGACTGACTGGTGTGCTGCATTAAGGGACAGGAAAATAGAAAGAATATAAAAGGATAGAGAGAAAAGGGAGACAGAGAGATGGAGAGAAGGAATATGATACACAAACAGAGAGAGGGAGAACAATAGAGGTACATCGAGAGGTAGAAAATGAAAGTGGAATACTACAAAGAGAGAAGGATAACAGACAAGAGAAAAAAAGGGGAGAGAGCTCTGCCAAATCCAATGAGGGGGGCTTAAAAGAGCAAATGCCAGAGATAGCAATGAAAATCCTGTCATTTTATCCACCCAATAAACACATTCTGAACCCAGTGCCTATAATCCATCTATTTCCATGCCCTGCATATTATCTGTTATCTGTGCTGACCACAATGGTGAGCCCTCTTGTAGACAGAGCTGTTAGATAATAGAGCCACCCATAAAGAAAAAAACAAAACAAAGACAGGAAAGCAAAGACCTTTTTAGCTCTTGGAAACCATCACACAATAATGCAGCCATTGCTTGAGTCAACGCTAATTTAGATTCAAAAGCTAAAGCCACAGTGTGGTTGTTAATTTACTCAGACTTTACGGAAAAAAAACTCAAACCCAAAGGCTTTTATAATACAAACAAAGTGGATGACTTTTGCAAACGCAGATCTTATTTTATGCATAAATATGATTTAGACATTAATCACAGCTTGTCAGCTACAATATTCACAGTTACCTTTAGCTGCTTTATCTCACACAGTTTGATTCACACTCTGATCACAACTGACGCTGCACTTTTCAAAAGCTTATAGTCATCTAAATAAGGTCTAAATAAGCATTAAAATATATCACATCAAAGTTTTTCCTTTACCACTCAAAGAAAAGTATACTTGCTTTATTCCCACAGGCCTCATCGATATTCATTCTCTTCATTTCTTTGACCATCAATCACTGCCGCTTGACTTTCCTTCACACATTATCATGAATTTTGGCTGCGATGCCTCCTCTTTCTGCCGTCTACTCAGACAACACTCTGATACTGAAATTCATTTGTAACCCCAAATGAGGTAGACAGTTGGGCTATTGTGATGCTGTACATTTTAGATAGATACAGGGTGACATATTAAAGGAAAAACCTGAATAAATAAAGTAAGTAGAGAAACATAACAAATGCATATGCTTCCATACAGGGCATGAGGGCTCATTGAATGGTTTTGATGAATATGAAAATGATGTGAATCGTATTCTATGGCTTTCACAGTCCACCAGATTGGATTGAGTCCACCAGATCTCAATCCAATTGAAAACCTACGGAAGATTGTGGATCAACGTACCAAACAGAGCTCTGGGCAGGTAGTGTATGGATTTATCAGAGCTTTGTCGCTAAAAATACCTTCCCGCTGCTTCTGGAAATGAGATTGATGAGAGCTGTAAGATTGAACCATACAGCATATTTGCAGGCTGTAAATCCAAAACATTAGCTTAAACAGGCTATAAACCACCATAGAGCTGGGAGAGATTGCAGGGTTGAGTGATAATTCTTGGGTTTGTCACTATGAGTGACCCCTTGTTCATTTTGTGACCCAATCCTTGTGACCCAATTGTTCATTTACATATTGACCAGTGCAGCTTTAAATATATAAACCAGATATAGGTAGTTCTATGGAACAGCCATGAAACATGAAACAGAAACATTTTGAGCAAAAGTATTTGTCATGATGAGCATCACTATTTCTTAAAACATTTCCACTTGTAGTTAATAACATGTTATATATGGTGAACCCTTTATCTAAGCCACCCTACAGCATCATGAGCACATACATGTTTTAGCATGAATGGCCTCAGTGGGAATCTGAGCAACTGCTATGCTCTACACAGGTGTTATTCACCTTCACAAAGCATCTCCCACTATCCAGTACCTTCTGTATTACCAAACATCAAGCTACCCATTATTTAGTATCTGTGTTGAATTTGTGAATTTCTGCATGTAGGCTGAATGCTACAATTACAAGAACGCAGATAAGTCAAAATCCTGTTTAAGAGAAACGTGAATACGATAGCTAAGTAGCTGATAACAGCAGGAATCCTGAGACATGAAAAGCATCTGTTGTTTAAACTCTGTTGCTATGGTATGTTGCTATGGTAATATCCACAATATTCTGTTTCTACAAGTGTAGATGACAAACATGAACAGGATATGATCCCAAATATGACCCTAACTAGGACAGGAGCTGGTGTTACACCTACTTTGTGAAAGTATACACCCTCAGCACTGCAAAATAGCAAGAAGCCAGTTTGCTAGAGAGAGCAATGTGTAAATGTCACCACTTTTTTTTTTTCCTACAATGGGAATGACAGCAGTGTGCCTGTCAGATGCTCCAGGAAAACTGCCATATACTGCAACACAAGACAGGCGGTATCGCAAGCTGAAATGACTTCAAAGAGACTCATAATTCACTGGCTGATCCCAGTGGGAGCAGGAACTATACCGAATGGCTTGGCTGTAAGCCACATAAACACTAAGTCATACCGTTGATATTAGCTAGCTTCAGGTGCTCTAAAATGATGATGAACCTTTGTCCAATTCTCCATCCTACAAATATCCATGTAAGATCTTTGATCACTGATCCTGAATTAGGTGTTTAGTGGGTGTAACAGCCCATTCTTTCTCAGTCATCTTGAACTAATTAGGCATTCAGTACAATAACTTTCATATCATCTTTTCCTCTTCTTGACACAACTGGAGTTTTACTCTTAAGGCACTTTCAGACAGTGAGTGGTTACTGCTGCCACCACAGAGATCAACCCAAGGAAAACAATGCAGGGGTTCATTTTACTGGAATCTGAGTACCCTGAATTATACAACTCTTCACGAGTAGTGAACAAATGTATCAATTAAAACAATGGTCTTGGAGCAATATCAGCTTCAATGTTTATGATATGAGCTAGCTAAACTTGCTATATTAATTGGGTCAACCAATCTCTCTATTAACATTACACTGAATCCACTTTTTTGAGTTTGTAAATTACAGTCTATAGTGTTCATTGGAACAGTAGGTTTTTTCCTTTTCCCAGATAATGCTGCCCTAATAATCACTTTTTAAGTTGATATGGCTAATTTGTTAGCTGTTATTTACACATCCAGCATGGAGCAACATTATTATTCATTTGAAGTCCAATATTCCCTCTCTTTTAGCTCTGTTTTTGGTCTATACCAACTCCTGAGGGAAATATTTGTCTCTTAAGCTGCTAAATGCTCCACTTTGTTCACCAGCTAGTTGCTAACTGTATCTGTCTGCTGTTTGCTGCTGAGCAGGTAGTGTACATTGAGTTTTTAGAGCTTTTTCACAGCTGCCTGATGCTGCCGAAAACGACACTATGAGAGCAGTGAGAATGAACCAAAACAGTATAGTTGTGGGCCGGACAGCTAAACAATGAGCTGAAACTCACTATAAAGCTCCGTAAAGCTGAGGGGAGCTGCAGATTCAGGTGATAATTCTCTGTAGGTTTATCACTACTAGCGACAATGTACCAATTACATTGTCACATTGTTTTCACATTGTCATTTTGTACATTGTTATTATAAAAGTATTGATTATAGCTGTGGCTCAGGAGGTAGGTAGGAGGGTCATCCATTAATCCCAGGGTTGGTGGTTCGATCCCCGGCTCCTCCTGTCCACATGTGTATCCTTGGGCAAGACACTGAGTTGTAGACCCAGATGTAGGCCAGCACCTTGCATGGCAGCTCCATCTCTGTGTGAATGTGTGTGTGAATGGGTGAGACCAATCTGTAAAGCGGTTAAGGTTGAAAAGCGCTATCTAAGTGAAGTCCATTTACCATTTAAGACCAGCTTGGAGACATGAATTAGTCCATATGGAGCATGTGATATTAAAGGTGAACCTTGAACAGCACTTAGAAGCTTGATACCGTACAGGACCAGTGAGACTCACAAGACAACCTGAAACATTTCACGTTGTAGATCCTGAGTAAATACAGATAAACACACACGGCCAAGCTACAGAAGAAGAAACACGCTGAGTCCAGGGATGCTTCTATTATTGGAATGGGACTCCAGCATGAATTTCCTGTTGCATTGGTGGCAGTCAGCCAGCCAGGGGAAAAAGCCCAGGCACATCCCAGAACGGCTATTGTGGACCTTTAATTACAGTCTTAGCTGGAAGATGGAGGACCCCAGTGTGCTCTGTAACTACGTGCTTTATCTTGCCAGGTAACCTGAGTTTTACCTAATTACGCATTATGTTAAAACAATAGCTAACTGTTGCTGCTTTGTCCAGGTACTGTCTAACTCAGCTGTATCTCATATCTCAAGAGAGGAGAGAATTCAACGGGTTGAAAATGTCAACAGCCTTGGGAGACTGTTGAACATTGCTACTCAGAGAAGGGCCATGTAGTGCATAATGCATGGCTGTACGGTGTAATGAGATGGTAGAAAATTCTTCAACCCAAAGTTTAACCTCTAAGGCCAGTTGGAGTCTGCCCTGTTGAGGGGTCCTTGAACAAGACACTGAATCCCAAGGCTGCTGTAGCTAACCCTAACCTCTGACCTCTCTGGAGAAGCACAGCGCAAAGGGAGGCTCTCACCGCAGTGTTGTCTTGTCATTAGATCTGACCACAAAGTGAATTCAGCCAACTGTGGACCAGTGTGGTTCTGCGCATGCATGTGGGTCCTCATGTGTGATACAAACACTTATAACAACATTGCTCCATAGTGCTACTAGTGGTCAGAAACTCCACAGGCTTCCATCAAAGTGACTGTTATTATAAAAATATTAATTATAATGTACCAAATGACAATTGCTGTTTTGGTTCACTCTCACTGATCTCATAGCGCTAAAAAGCTCTAAAAACCCACTGTACACTACCAGACAAAGTTTGCAACTAGCTGGTGACCAAAGTGGAACATTTTACAGCTTAAGATCCAGATATTTCCCTTAGGAGTTGGTAGAGATCAAAAACAGAGCTAAAAGAGAGTGAATATTGGACTTAGATTCACCAGGTGGCCCAAAACACGACTTCAAATGAATAATAATTTGACATTTGTCAGGTGGCCAGTACACAATTCCAAATGAATGATAATGTTGCTCCATGTCTGCTGGGTGAGTAAATAAGCAACTCTTTGCTAACATGTTCACTATATCAACTTAAAGGGTGAGGATATGCCAATGTTGTGTTCACAACTTGTTTCTGCTGCCCTCCAAGTGGCCAAAACAAAATCATTTATTGCAGGTTTAACCAAGTACTTGTAGTTGCCTAAACTTAACCAACCCTTTACTATAGACATGGCAGATGAGAAAACAAGTCATGTGGATCATGTTTGTATGGATCAATTTTTGGAAGGTACTGACAATCAATGTCATCTTGGTGATAGGGGCGTCAAATAAAAAAAAACACTCATATCGGTCATTTTGAAAGGAAATTACTGACCAATTTCATCATTTAGCCTGGAAGACATCGGAGGCAAAAACTTAGTTTGCTTAGTTTGTTTCAAGCGGAGAAGACGCACAGCAGAGAAGGTCCTGGTGATAGTTGACCCTCAGACAAGAGGGGAACACGTATGGGGTGAGAAGTCTGTACTTTGATGTATGTGTATGTTAGCACCAATGTCACCAAGTCAGATTTCTTTTACACGATGAGCTTGTTTGCTAGAGTGCATACTAAGGTAAAAGAGAAACAGACAAAAGCTATTAAAAATTTAACTTTGTGTAGCTGCAAATGCAAATAAAATAATGCTGGTTGCCAGCAGTGCTGCAGCAGATTGCAATCACAAAAAAAAGTAACACTAACTGAACGCGGAGCTCTCTGTCTGGCTGCAGCCGATAATATTTTTTTGTGAAATTCGGTTCCTTTTTTATTAAAAAGCTCAGCGTGAGCTGCCAAACTGGAGCTAGGACAGTGAAGGTGAAAGGAGATATCAGTCTCGTCTGGGTCTGATGTAGAAGAATTCAGCCGAGGTGGAGATGAGCTTCATTTCCCTCCCCTCTGCCATCTAGACAGAGAGAAACACGAGACCCTTTGAAGCGAGTGATTAAAGCGCAGCAGGACGAGGCACAGCTCGCCATTTCTGTTACCCTGTCCACATGCTCCAAACAAATGGTTAGAGAGAGAGAGGCAGAGAGAGAGAGAGAGAAGCAGAAGTCTCCTGTGACCCACTAAATTGGTCAGATTGACTTCCTAGTCTGCCAGTGTGGGAGGCGGCCATTTTGACTCGGGGCCAGAAGTTAAATGTGAGCCGAGCAGGAAGACATGTTGGTTCTCTGTGTGAAACGAGCCAGTCTTTCCAGAACTGCCAAGAGAGAGATAACATTCCTAGCGGTATCTATATGTATTTCTCTTGGCAGATAAATAATCCATGTGCCGAAACTCTCTAACGCTGCCAATCAGTCTGGATTTCTCAAAAAGAGATGTGGACAGAAATATTTCTTGACAAACATGAGGTCAAAAGGGGTTGGCTGTGACACATTTCTCTTATGGTGCTGTGGAGGCATTCAAGCCTTCCTTCCAAACAGAATTAAAAAATGAGCCTTTTGCATGACTACAAAGAGTCTAAGAGAGCAACGCTTCAGGACTTCACAGAGTGACATGATCAGTCATCTTTTTCAGCCGAGCACCGTACAAACAAAAGTTGATGTGTGCTGACTTCAGTAGGCCAATGCTCTCCACATCTCCTCCCCCCTTTTTGCAGTTACCAAGGGCCGAAATATTGAGCCTGTCAAAAGCTATAAATAAGTGCGACTGTCAATAGACAAAACCTCCCTTTGGGATAACTGTTCAGGGGCCATTTGTTAAAAAGACAGCAGTGCTTTTCTTTCTGCAGGAATTGAGGTTTTGTCTTATAATGGACTTCATCTCTGTTAAATCATTCATGTAACACAAGCTGACATACCCTCTCATCTGCTGGTTTTAGAAGCAAAAAAGGCAACATCAAGGGAGGAAAATGCTTCCCATGCTGCTGCAATGAAGCAAAACTTCTACGGGGAATTTGTGTCCCCGATGCTGCTGCCTGGACAAGTTGTCCTCTAAAACAGATACGTGATACAGCCGTGGTGCCAAAACACTGTGTTTAGCCCAACTGTTCGGGCTGTAGTAGCAGTGTACTGTGTTTTTTTTTTCTCTCTCTCCTGATTGACAAACCAAAGCTGTGGCTATCTACTTCTAGCTAGTTAGATGTCAAATCAATTTGCTGGCTTTGGACTTGGCCTGTTGCACACACCTACTGTACAGACATGCACACACTATCACAAGCCGTGTGCCAGGTCTCCTTATCAGCATCGATCAGGTCCAGCCGAGCCACTTTACTGGATGGCAGACTTCCAGAGCTAAATGAAGGAAAACATCAGTTTGTAGCCAAAATGGCCAATAATCTGTTCTCAGTCCCATTGTACTGCTACAGCTGACTTCCAGGTGTGCTCGGCTTTGAAACTGTCATGAATGCATTTAAGGAATTAAGTTAATTAAGTTTTGCTATCAGCAGTTCACCTCATTGTGCGGTGTATCATTTTCTCCTTCACTCCCATTGTCCAAATGTTTGACTGAGACAGTTTGAGCTGGCAGGAGTCACTTATCCTGTTTTGGATTGTAAAACCATATTGTGCTTGCAAGGGTTGATTCAAAATATTAAAGCTGTCTGTGAGGCTGCTGGAGGACAGGTGTACGATCACGCAACGCATGAATTAATCAAACTGAGATAAAATTCAGTGTTCAGTGGAGTCAAAAATATTATAGATTTTACGGCTTTTGATTTCAATGAGGGTAAAGCTGCACTAACCTGATGGCCAGATGGTTTGTTACACAGAACCATCTGAGAAGTCGTCCTTGGAAACTGTTTGAAAAAGGGCAGGCACTTTCAAAAAATACTTGGCAGGTGATTGAATGAACCATCTGTCTATCACGTTTATCGCTAACTTCTACAATCAGATCAGCGAACCATGTAACGTAGTAGGAGAGCCGAAGCCAGTTGGGAGAAGAGCAAAAACATCTTTTCCATCGAGAAAAGCCTTCAGTGTTGTTCTTTTCTCTTCTTTCAATGAAGAAATCTCTACAGTTCTGATATAACTGATGCCATAGCACCATCTATGCTAACCTCTTTAGGAGCCGCCATTGTTGTTTTCGAACGAACAGTTGCAGTCGTCATTCCTAAACCACGCCTGTAGCTGCCAGTAGTTCTTCATAGGACGCCGATTGGCCTGAACCATTGTGGCTCGGCCACAAGCACATAACTGGAAGCCTGGCAAGATGGATTCTTGCGTGATCTCATGAATCTAGTTGTCCCGCAAAGTAAAAGCTGCATATTAGAGCTGTTGTGATGAGCAGATGAGAGCGAGAACTGCTCTAACACAATAAATATCACATAAAGCATTTGATGTCATTATGTAATCTTGAGACCACTGTGCTACCGCTAAAACCAGTTTTTAGCTTTTAACTTGTAACAAATTGCCTCTACCCATATGTTCCTTGAAATTAAACAACAAAACATGTCGTTTGTCCACGCCCGTTGGAACGTCACAAAGAAGAGTTTTCTGATCTGACGACGACGACGACGGCAACAACGCTATGGTTAAGGTTTGGTTAAGTTTTAGGGAAAGATTATGGTTTGGGTTAAATGGGTACTTAGTTAAGGTTAGGGGACCTTTGTCGTCAATAATAAATACATAGTGAATGTTCAGGGACGATAGTGGTCATGCTTAAAAGAAACCAACGTTGACTGTTGGTGTAAAACAGGAAACGAACCACGGTGTTCGTCAGATGTTTTTTAAGTCAGATGTTTTGTTTACCCATCCATTCATCCCAACCCTCCTCCCGCCTGTCTTTTCCTAATTCCTTATGAATTCTCCTTCACATCTTTCCTCGATCTCATGATGTTTTCCATCGCGGTCAAGGAAAAGTGTTTAGGAAAAAAGGGCGTAATATTTTTGACTATTCGACAGCAGCCACTGTCGCTCAGTAATCATGCTCTCGTCATAATTCCTACGGCCGCTAGAGGGCTTTTGTCACAACATATGTCGTTTGTCTTTGGGTTATTAGCTGAAACTGATGTGTAAGTCTGTCCTCACATTGTATGTCCTAAGGACACAAGTTATCCATTTGAGTTACATGGTAAATGGATGCATTTATATAGCGCTTTTATCCAAAGCACTTTACAATTTACCTTTCATTCACCCATTCACTAGTGTTCAGTGTCTTGTCCAAGGACACTGGGGGTCGAACCGCCAACATTGTGAGAGTAAAAAACTCCTCTGGCTCAAACATACAGTACAGACTTATGGCCGTGAGATCCCTCTGTTATCTTTACTCTATATTGTGCACAATAGACCACATATTACCATAGCAACCTAAGTCATGTGGACTCGTTATGTTATGTGGGGCTTAGAGGTTGTTTGCATTATCCACATGATTTCTTTGATTCTATTTAATTTAGTAGAAATGTTCCAACCATCCTGGCATTTCACTTCTGTGAAAGGTAACCTATGGGGATTTTTAACAGTCGTTTGATGTTTTCTTCAACTGTAGATGCTTTGCACAATACATCACCATCATCATAAATTGGGAGAATCACTAACTGCAGAAAATGTTTATGCAGTAGGAATAATTTCTTGATAGAAATGATTGGCTAACATATAATGTCAATAATATGTTAATAAACGGCCAACAAAACAAATAAAAATGCCCAAAACCAAATTTTGCATTGCATTTCTTCCCGTCTATCCAAATACTGTATTTAAGCTTTTGTGCTTTCAGAATTGGTTTCTTTCAAGTCCGCATGAATATGTATTTGTGTGTTTAAGTGCATGTTTGTGTGTCTGTGTGCAAAAGCTCCCAGTGTGTGTCTCTGTGTGTGTGTGTTTGTGGACTAAGAAGGTTTTCATCGGAGCTTAGCTGTGACAGTTCTGTCTCCGTTCTGCTGGCAGATCAATAATATAGTCGCAGATGACTGTCCTAGCACTGGGAGCCAGTTAGCACACACACACATGCACACACACACAGACATCCACACCCGAGTGTGACAGACAGGCTGTCTGTGGCGGTGGAGGATATTAGGCTTATTAAGAGTGTCTGGGTCTCCGAGTGACTCATGCTAACTCAGTGTGTGTTTGCGTGTGTTTGCAGGGTAGCAGGTTAAAAGGGCTTAACATGAGAATGCATCTCCGAACCCCACCCCCCTTCCTTGCCTCCTGGCTCATCTTGTTATTCCCTCTCTCAGCCCCCCTTCTTGCTCTGCATCCATGTTGACTCCCTATCCCCCTTCTCTGTCCTCTTTTAAACCCTCTGTCCTCTTTTTTCTCACTGTTCCTCCCCCAGGTTTTCATCTCCTTTTTTATTTCAGACAAGACAAGACTTTCTCCAACTTTAATTTTATAACAGCTTTGGGACAATTTTGTTTTGCATTCAAAATGATTTACTGTGGAAATATGGATGTCAACAGGAGGACATCACACTGCAGCTGAAAATTAGGCCTCAATATAAGTGATAAAAGGCAGGAAGCTATAATATTTACTTATATTTACTTTAGCATTTTTTAATTTAAGTCTGATTGGCCTAATGGTTGTAGACCATCGTTGTGGCAATTCAGTTTGAAAAAGAACACAGACATTGTTACAACCTGTTGTTATTATACATGTTGAATTTTAAATTTGTGTCATTTGACCAGTCATCATGGACATGGACTGGCCATGGCCCCAAATTAGCTGTGGGCCCCTATTGACCAAGACTGGTTCTAGGCCTCTGAATCACAGCCCACGTCTTCAACAAACAATGTTGTTTTATGAGTTTTTATTTTTTTTAAATGTTACAATGAACACATTTCGGTCGGAAGGATACAAAAATGACATTGTTGTCTTTACTACAATGACACTGAGCTGGTTTCTCTCTATTATCTGATATGTCTTCAGACACACCTTGTAAACAGAGCTGGTGGAAGTATTTTGCTGAGCGACACACCGCGACGCATTAGAGAGTTTGAGGGACAACTCTGTAATAACAGAACTGTAATACATAAACTGGAGAGTAACTGAAGGGATCCTTGATTAACTAGAAGTTATGTGAGCATATTTTAGAGGAAGGTTGGCTTTCTGCTGTACAAGTCTTTGTAACAAAGTACTTCTCAAGGACAGTTGTGTTATGCGCTTCTTTACTGATTACCCTCTTACTATACAAGTAGACAAGTAATCAAGGCTACTGAAAGCTAGCCTACTAATGCAGCCTGCTGTCTCTATCACGAGACCCTTGCCTTGCAGGTCGTAATGGTCCCTGAGGGTCCCCCAACCTAGTTACATGCATGGAAAATAGCTACAGATAAATGGCCACAAAAATTGGGACAAGTGTGGCAAAGATCACCACAGCTATATAGGTTGTTGTAGGGTCGACTTAGAGGAATAACACCACTTAAATCTGCATATTTGTTTCATCGATGTGAAAAACATTAAGTTAACTGCTCATAGCAACTGCTACCAGATCCCATAACAACTGAAAATGACGTCGGCAGGACGGATGGGTCACTCACAACTGATTATTTAGGACACAATAGTAATAAACTCTGAACTCTGAGTCTGAATGACTGACGTGAAACACCAGTTTCCCCGCTGTTTGTGGTAATTTGGTTAAACACAAATACATTTAGGAAGGGCTGCTTTACAAGACATGACAGGTAATGACATATTGTGTTTTAGTGGTGTACATTCCCAAACAAGTATGTAATAAATCAAATTACTACAACCACAGTGCCCCTAAGGGTCTGGGGCATTTATCTGCTAATCCAGCATTGCCTGTCATAAAGTAAACTGACAATGCTTGTCCTTTTTTTGCCATTAGCATTAAAAGAATAAGCAAAAAAAAAAAAAAAAACTCCTCTCCATTACAGAAAAACAGTAAAGAGAATTCTCTACTTCCGCTCTTGCAACTGAAATCACAGTGTGTGAAATTGCATTGAGTCTACTGCTAGATAAAAGCTGGCGTCATATCATTGTACATGAGTCTGGAATAAACAGCAGTGCACAGACATTTCTGAGCAATACCAATACTTTTGAAAACCTGGAATTGATGAACCAGATTCATTTCAGCTCCATTACCAAGCATCCTCTGTGTTCCCCCATTTCCCATCCTGCGTCGCTCTCCTCTCCATCCACCTGATCAACAGGGAGAGCCCTGTATAGATCACTGACCTTCTCCCTGTTTCTCTTCCCCTGCTCCCCTCTCTTTACTCCACATTCCCTCCACAAGATCAATACGTAGAGTTCAGTATAGATCACAGCAAATGCTGGTGTTTAAAATGTAACTTGCATCCGCCTTCCTATTTCCTCTCGCTCCCAGATCAATAGCAAGAACACACCGCATGAATCCACTGCTGTCATCGTCAGGCAGTCAGCCTCGTCTGGATCAATGAAGGTTTAAAAATTAACATCCTCATCACCTACATCATCAAAAACAACACCACCATCATCATTATACTCATTGCATTTCCATATTTCTGAGCTGATAAAGACATGCATAAGGCCGTATTCAGTCCAAATCAGGCGTTGCGGCGAAACGCCAGTCCTCCCATTCATTTGAACGTGGGTAGTGCATTTGGGCTGCGCCGATGGGGACCGATGCGGACGTAGGCGAAAAGTTGAAACAGAATCAACTTTTGGAGAAACGCAACCGACATCACGCTGCGGTGGCCAATCACATAAGCCAGCAATTAGACCGGAAGACACCCAGGTGAAGAAGAACTGTAGCATTGTAGCATTCCGCTGTTTACCGAGCAACTGTGAAGGTGGAAGAGAGGCTGATCGATTGCTGCCTTGATGACCTTTCCAGAGCTGTACAACCCTTCTACGAGGGAGTACAAAGACGTTAATCGCTGTTCAGTCGCTTGGCGTTGTATCACTTTTCAAGTTGGGATTGCTGGTTAGTATTTCTATTTGAGCTACAGTCAGCATGGCCATGTAGTGACGCTCTCACAACCCTAAGCTAACCGGCGTAATGCCTGCTTTGAAGAATTGAAATCCAAATGGTGAAGAAAGGGATAGAGTGCTGAGTGTAAATGAGAGTACTGATGTTATTCAATATCAATGCCTGACACATGACCGCACTGCTCTGCTGTTACACCAGGATTTGCTTTGCCAATGTCAAGACATCCTTATTTTCTTTTCCTTTCATTCAATCAATGCTTTTAGAGCCTTTCCAACTTTTCAAAATACCAGACGGTTCACCCGAGCTGTGCTCAACATTCGGGGACATTGGCTGAGAGGTAGTGGCCTTTAACTAAAAGTCGGCATGCATTTCATCCAGGCACAATGACGGCGGCATAACCATTCAAAGCACTGGCATTTAAAGAGGAGCGTGTAATGTGATTCCAAATGATGCAGTTTATGGGCATGATAGAGAGAGGAGTCTAAAATATCCAGCCCAAAAAAATAAAAACCCCTGAAAAACAAAGGAAAAAAACCACACATTGGGGATCCTGAGTAGAAAAAAGGCTCAGTCACGCAGCAAATAAGTTGTCGTTGTCGTTGTCGCTGTCGTGTTGGAGTCGCTAAAGTAGTTCAAATGTCATCTTAACGTAACACTTCCTCGTTGTTTGGGGTCCCACAGAGCTCAGCACTCCTTTAAATATTTCTAATATTATCTTATTTAAACCCAGTATGTCGAGAAGTAACTGTATATAATGCTGTGGTTGCCTACATTACAAATGCATTACATGCATTTAGCAAGAAAATCACATTGGACAAACATTGTGAATCTCGCATAATGATCATGAATTAATAGTTGGAGCAACCTCTCACAAATTAAATGAACTAATCCATCAATTCATGCCTAAATTATCTCTCTGGATATTGTTAAAATGAAATGGAAATGTCATTTTTAGTGACAAAATGAACACAAAAAACACAGACCTGCCCGGGCAAATCAGACGTCCATCCAATAAGTTTCCTCTATGTGTAAGTGTGTATACAATGGTATTTAACCATTTTTAAAACCTCTTTTGTATGTTTATTGAGCTGTTAAAGATGGCCCAGTCTCCAGGACCCCAAACAAAACATTAGGGTTAAACAGGCTAATAAATAAAGAGATCATGTTAATGAATACAGTGCACATTCTGTTAAAATTCAGCAGTTTTATTATTCATAGGGGCTTCCTGTACTCTGTAATCAACCTACAGTACAATCGGTGTAGAACCACACATTAAACCGAGAAGCCTTATTGCACTATCTGTAAAAGTTTTTAATTCCCCCACATCGCCTCTCTATAAAACATGGTGTGTGTATCACTACAGCAGTGATATAAAACTACAATTGGAGTGACTACAATTCTCAGTCACGGCAAAGCTCTTTTCGTCTTTCCTCCAACTCTGTCTCTCTTTCCCTCCCTCTTCAAAAAGCCATTAACTCTACTATATTGCTTCGCACAGGTAGCAGCTCCAGAATGCATCCTTTATAACTCAGCTGTACCCAGCAAGGACTCGTAATTCTGACTTTGAGATTCTTTCTTTTGGATGTTGCTTGAAAACATCAGTGGCTAAACATAAAGTGTGCAAAATGAATTTGTCTGTTGCGTAAGTGACTTACTCACAGGTGACTATGACTGTGTCGAGATGGTATGGGGAAACCGCTTAGTATGTTTTCCTCATTAACAATACCGCAGCCATATTTATATAATATGTCATGTGGAATGTGCATGTGCATATGCGGCGGCAGATATTTTTTGTTGCTGGGGTTATAGTTGGGGGCTTATTATTTGTTGCTGGGGCTGTGGAATTTCTGACAAAGAAATGCATAAATAAGGCTAGGCGCAGATGTGTGGCATTTGAAAGTCAACTTCAAGTAACATCTGCCTACAGCAAACACTCAAATCACTAATGAATCAAAATGCTATCAGTTTTTTATGTTCAAAAATAATATTCAACACTCGATTAAAAGCAGAATAACAGGGTGCCAGCTGGTGTTGTGTCGAACTCTGGTTCCCAATTGATTTGTGTTTCCCCTTACATTGACCTGAACCCAACCTACACCTTAACCCTTAACCCCAACTAGTCGTCATCTGCGACGCTTAAACTCCACCCAACCTTACCGAAACCCCAACCAGTTATCTCTGTAACTCCTAACCATAACATTACCCAAAGCCTAACCCCAAACACAGCAGAGGGCAGAGCTATGAGAAACACTATTCAAAGGGGGCTTAGACCTCGACACAAGACTTGGTACCATCCCTAACAGCCCTGCCAGGAGTTAGTAAAGGGGCCTCTCACAGGTGGTCTCCCAATCCCCACCGCTGTTCTCACCACCTCTCTCTCTCTCTGCCTGCCTCCTCTTTCTCATTTTTACTACTTTCTGGTTCCTTTTGATGAGGTTGTTTGATGTTGAAAAGATGCATTTTTATCACGCTGCTGGCAAACTAAATAAGAGGTATAGCCCCAGCCTAGCGCTGCCTAAGGGAATGTAATTTAGGTCATGTAATGTTGATGAGATATTCCAGTTTTGGTTGGATGTCTGTTCTGTTCTACTTTAGTCTATTCTATGCTATTCCGATATCACTGGACAAAGTTAATGAATTGCCAATTGGCTAAAAAGCTTTAATTAGGTTACTGCAGTAATGTAAGAGAGTTATTCTGCAGTAACAAAGCTTATTTTCTATCATAAAATTGTGAACCAGGTGAGTGGGCACCAATTTATATAGGATGGAGCTCTCTCTTTGATGTTATTGGTGAGCTAACAGAAAATTACCATTTTCAGGTGTTGTTTTTGTAGTTTTAGACCTCTTTCCTATTGGTTATATTATTTTACTCACCAACAAGACCTGGGCTGTAAAAGAACATAATATTTTGTCTGACAGGCCTGATATTGGCTTTCTTCATATTGGCTTGAGATGTTCTACATGAAACTATAATGCATTCTTCAGATTGCCTCCCAACTCTTTTTCCCTCAAAGGACTACCTTTCTTTGAAAAGAGGTTTTCAATGTAATAAAAACAGGTAATAGTAACCCCTGTGCAAACATCTCTGTGAGTATATGTGTGCTGCGGGGAAGCAGAGGGAGAGCCACAGCGCTGTGAGTCTAAGCTGGCAGCCGAGCGCCCTGACAGTTTCTGGGTAATGGGCCCTCGCTGGGCTCGCTAGACGGGTCGCATTTTCCTGCCAGACGAGTGGCGGTGGGTCTCGCCGGGTACTGCAGTTACAGCCAAGGCTTATGCGCACACACACACACACACACACACACTCGCCATTCAGTGGCCAGACAAGCACACAGCCGCCCATCCGATTACCAGACAAATGTCACAAATATGCACAGCCAAAATAGGCAGACAAATACCCGGCACTGGGAGATGGCTATTCCTCGGCCAGCGGAGTGGCGTGGCCACCATGGTGCCACCAGAGCTCAGATATCTGTATCTACTGGGTGTGTTCTCGCTGTCAGAGGTCCACTTGGATGATTAGATAAAGGGACAGTAGCCAGGAAGCAAGTAAACACTAGGCCGAGTGAGGTACACTAACAGAGAGAGCTATTACTCTTGTTCTCTAGGGTGTTTCCTCCCTTCTTATATTTCTTTGGTCAAAATCAAGGACAGGTTACTTTGTTTCTTTTACCTCCCAAATAAAAGATTGCTAATGCATGATGTAACTGGGCAAGATCAAAGTCATCCAACCGCTACAGGGTTGGTTTAAAAATGTGCCAAAACTATGCTCTAACCAAGGCCTGAGTCTGACTGGTGAATGTGTTTTCATATGTCCAACCAAACCCAACTGAAACCGCTGCAGGGCTCAAAATAATAACTCTTAACTGTACCGCTGTGGCAACCTAACCTTGTGTTTGGATCAGAAAGACAGTTGAGAGAGGTCAGAGAAAGATGGTGAAGAAGAATGAAAACAGATCATAAAACAATGTGAAGACAAGAGAGAGTGGGCTAATAAGACAGGAGACTATAAAAGTGAATGGTGGGGAAAATGAACAACAACAGCCGAGGAGCAGTGGAGGGGGAGGTTCTTCCTGAGGCAAAAAAAAATCTGTTTCCTCAACTTCTTGTTAGCTGGAAAGAAAGAAATGTGTCTAACTTAATAACAGCTCAGGAATTAGGCATTTTATCTATTCCATTTGGTTAATGTACACCGGTTATAAACTATGTGCACACATTACTCTGTCAATGAAATATTGAGTGCAATATGGTTACAAATATTGACTAAAGCAACATAACTGCTGAAGCCACCACAGAGACTTCAGTGAGAGGATGTGGTTGGCAATTGAGTAACAAATAGAAAAGAACAGTGCTTCAATGGTGAACACTGACATGTACAATGCAACCACTATCACGGTCATTTGTCATTCCCTCTGTTCATTTCCTCCTCTTGTGTCATCTAAGCCCAGAAGAACCACCAAGTATCACTTGACATTTGAGGCGAAATGGTCCTTTAACTGATGAGGCAACATATGTCACGCTCTTCTTTCCACAGACAAAAACATTGTCTCAGTTTGACTGATCTGAGCAACACACACACACACACACACACACACACACACACACACACAGTCACACAGCAGATTTGTGCTTTTTGAAGTGATAAAGCAGCAGCATATGTCACACACTGTGACCTGTGGTGACTGATTAAAACTGGAAACAAAAGGCAGTGCTGAAGATCTCATTAGCACCTCTGAAAGTCTTTATCTTCCACACAACAGGAGCAGATTCCTGAACTGCCAGCACATCCACAGCCACCCAGCTGCACTTAACCCTGATTCATAATTCAACTTTTCTGTGGTTTGACCGGTCTATCTGGGGAGAGATGTCCATTATTTCAGGTACATCATTGCTTGCTTTTTAATAGAGTTAAAATATCAAAGACAAGGACAGTCAACTGAAAGGACTTCTAACTAAAAAAACACTGGAAATGTCGTGCATGATTCACATATGTAATTGGTTTTGGGGATTCCCTTCTTCTGTATTTTCAGTAGTTGCAAGGACACTCATTTTTATTTTCTCTCCTCAGCTTATTTCTCATGGACAAGAAGCTGAAAGGCCACACTGAACACTGTTACACACTCCCATCCTCTATTGTTTTGTTACTTTCTATCTAGCGCAGGCATCAGCCAAGATGTCTGAAAGCCCCACACAGCAGTTGTATTGTCCCTGGTCATAACACCACTTGTCATATTATATCTACTGTGCCTCAGTCTATGAACCTGTGGTTTGTCTGGGAGTCGAAACTAGAGTTGCTCCTTTGGGAAAGACAACAAGGCTGCTTGTGGAGGAGTTTTCAAAGAAACACTAATACATGCGTCCTGGCTAGAGCAGTTCCAGATTTTACATATTACTTACTAAGATAGTATTATCCTCCAAATTACACATTTAATGAACTGTTTAATGAACTTTAGAGAGAGAGGTGATTGAGTCGATCATTCTTGACCATTTGGATAACTATGTTTGAATGACTACGTAGGCTAAAATAAAACTCACCTATGCTCTGGAAAAAAATGCTACTAAGTGGACCTTGTGTTAAGATTTTTTTGTCAAAATACTGTTATATACTGATATACTGTTTTCCAGGAAGCAAAAGTAACTGGACTATACATTTTCCCATTTACAAACAATAGAGGATGTATGCATAGCCACTGGGCAGAAAACACACTGGTCCAATGTTAGCAAACGGTATTTGGACGTTTTCAGCATTCTGAAATAAAGTACCTTGCTGGAAAACAGTAAAATCATTTGTGAAGAAGTATATTTCTAGGGAACACTTGCCTCACTTTTTTTATGCTAGAAAACAGCGCTAACTAGCTAACATGACACATAAACGCACTGAACTAGAGTGAGAAATGGTAGCTAGCAGCAGGAATGCTAACCCGGACGGCACCGATAAAATAGAGGTTTAGAGGATGGTGAGCTGGACGACTAACAAAAAAATTCAACTTTTATCATCTAACATACCTTGCTAAAGAAGAAAACAAAACACTGTACCAGACTAAATGTATCTGGGCAATGCTAACATACTTGTGCTAACCTAGCTAATAAAAAGAGGAAATAAAAGAAGGACAAATATGTTTTTATACATAAAAATGCCAAAAGGAATAAACTCAAAACACTGCAACAATTTCCTTACATAAAATATATTCAAGCTCCTAGTTTAATTGCTGCGCACAGCGTCAATATGTCTCGCCACAAATGCTACCAAGATGAATTCCTGTACATGTATTGTAGCTGCCGATTAAATGTTGCCCCTTCTGTTCACCGGGACAAGCTGTGATGAATAAAACTATTCAGAACAGCACCAATACTAATGTTTCAGAGGTAATTGAACAATAACTCCTACATGCTTTAGGCACTACAAACCTCCAGCATATTGCCTTAGTGGACTTGTGTGTTTTGCCAAACCATTTGTCCATTTGGTAATTACCTCCAAGTCAAACAAAGTGGATGGCCTATAAAAAGCAATGGAAGAAGCAATGTAATCCACAAGACGCTCGGCTCCTCACTAAATAATAAACCCATCTAATCGAGTTAGCAACATGGCAGCCTTTATTCCATCTGTGAGCAGCTGGGTGATGAAGTGGAAGACGTGTTTTTTTGGACTCCACACCTCTTCCATCTCCCATGTTGCTGCTGTTTTAAATGGGGGCCCTCAATTCAGCACCGTGACAGCGTTGAGGAGCTGAATGCACGCACCAGTTAATTAGACTCGTGAATGAATCGGTTTTAGGCCATCTTCCCGCTCTTTGTTGGTCCACCCCTCAAATTGAAATGAGAATTACAAATGCCTGCAGATGAGTAATTAGTTTGAGAAGGATGGAATCTCTGCTCGCTTAAATGAATCAAAGAGGAGAAAAGATGATGGATTGTGTGCGTTTATTTATGTGTGTGTATGAGAGAGCGAGTGACACAGAGAAGTGGAGACAGTGGCTTTAATCGTGTTACATTGTCCTGAGAGGCAGGCTAAGTGCATTACCACCATTGTGTCAGGAGTGCTGTTTTCACATTGGGACTGGTATGGAATGTGTAGAATGTGTTCTTTGAGCTCAGAGCAGCGATGAGGCTCGGGTCCAAACTCAATCAGCAGCACATAATATGACAGCCTCTTCACATTGTGTACAGTTTACTTCCTGCCATCACAAAAAGAGAAGGCCCTGAACGGACCAATGGACGCCTGTGACAGCTGCACATTGTTTGACTCTATGTGAGAAGTAATTGCCATTTTTAATGGACAATAGTCATGTTTGCAAAGCTGAGGATTTGCTTTGTGCCATTAGACCTGAGCCAAAATTCATTTAAACTACAAAAAAGCGGCTGCTTTGATGAACCTGGAGTGTTACACTGACGGAGTTGGCACGATTTTGCTGCAAAATAATGTCATTTCTCTACTGCTGCAAGCACGTATTCTGGGATATGCTGCCACACCTGAATACGAGGAAATAAGTGAAGTTGTAATAATGACACTTTAGATCCACGTATATAACCTTTGGCTATAACACTCTAATACAGGTTATATAGATTTCTTTCAAAGTTCAAATCCTTCTGCCGCAAAGTGATGTTGATTCATTCCTCATGCACCTCTGAGCTCAAAGGTGCTACAGTACGGGTAGTTAATGTGCAGTGAAGAGCTTCGGGATGGCAACTTGATCCCGTCAATAAACTTTAGTCTGCCGGTGAGTTTTTGACAGATCTATATCCCTTCTCGAGGCACACCGTGCACAAACAATTAGGTTTATAAGAGGTCTCAAGTTACCATCCTTGAGCTTTTATTGTACTTTTTCTAAAAATGACTCCTGACTGCGCAGTATGATTTATAAAGTGATTACAACCTAATTGCTTCAAGTCCTCTTCACCTTCCTCTTAATTGCTAATATGTGTTCTTAAAATGAGGGCAGCTAAAGGGAACATAATTACTGGAATGCAGTTGTATAAAAACTTGATAAGTAACAGTTATTTTTCTGTACTGTAAAACATTCAAGTAGATTGAACATTTCTTATGAGTTAAAGCTGCTGTACTAAACCCACTGTACACTACCCTCCCAGCACCAAACAGCAGACAGATAAAGCCAGCAACTAGCTGGTGAACACTAAAGCTAAAGCTAAAGATTCAGATATTTAGCCTAGTGTTTATATTATAAGGAAACAACAATATAAACACATATTGCAGCTCTGCTCTAGTAGGTTTGATACAAGAGAAGGAACCGGTCTGCACTAGAGGAACGCAGGAAGATCTCTCTCTCTCTCTCTCTGACTTTGGAAGCAAAACAACAGTGTTTTTGAACTGTGGTTTGGAACCATAGAGATGAATTTTGGACACAAATCAAGGAGTGTAGCTCTAATGTGACCAGCTGTAAAGCCAGTCACCTGCAAGAGCACAGCTGACACACACACACACACACACACAGGTAGAGTGTACAGAAGAGGATCTGATGGGTGTGAAACAAACACACACACAAACACACACCTGATGCTAGTCATGCTTCCAGTCTCAGAGCCAAGCTTGCATCTCTCCAGCTGACTGGCAACAATCTGTCGTTCGGCTTCCAGCTCCCTGGTCAGACGTTCAAACTGCAACTCCTGGAGAGAGAGAGGGAGAGAGAGAGAGAGAGAGACAATGTGTCAAAACATGCTGTCGATTTATTTACTGTCACATTTACAGTCATCCTGAACATTATTTTGGCTCCGTTGTCTCTGACACATTTTTAATTGTTGTGAAATGGACTCTGCAGTCTGTGGTGGGCAAACAGGCCAGATATCACTGTGTCTGCCAGTTTCACACCGCCAGATATTCACTGAGAGGAGTTTGATATGTCGCATAACTGTGACACCAAACTAAAGCCATCGCAAATGTGACATTTGTTATTCTGCCACTAGGAAGCTCATGAAACAGATGAAGTTTTGGGTGGTTCTGGGGAGAAGAATTTTGTTATTTTTTGACATAAAGTGTCAGGGTTCACATGAAAGCATTAGTCTAATGCTCGCCTGACAAATCTTCTATACACTCTTAACTGTATGGATTTAACTCCTGCTGTTACCAGGATGTTGGTGGCTGATATGAAGAAAGGGATAGGGACAACCAAAGAGGTTGTCAGTCACATCACCCCAGTTAAAGACCCAATCTGTGGCTTCAGTGTAGCACGCCCTGAAGAAACCCTGTCACCCTACTGCTGGATAAAATGTATGGCCTGAATCTGATTCCATATATAATATGGAACATAACACTGAATGTTTAAATGTAAAAGAAAATGTAATTTTTCATTCAAGTTGAGCATTGAGAATTGTTGAATATACACATTTTGGGACTCTGTGGACAATATAATGCTTCATTGTGGAAAACTGTTTAAGTCTAAATAGGACATTTTAATCTTGTCGGTTAACGGTTAATGATCGGTTAATGAGGGTCGGCTATCAGTCAGAAACAAAATTCTAAATTAGCATACTGTTAATGGCGTCTAAATTCCTGGAGGGGGAATACATTTACAAAACAAGAAAATGCTCCATTCTTGTAAACACTGTGCCTCATTTGCAAAGTTTGCGAATGACGTAAACCTGTAAATTTCTCATTTCAACTTGATAAATGTCACCTGTTCATGAGGAGGTGTGCGTTCGAGAGATTTGGTCATTAGCATAGTCGACACCTCTAAACTGCTATATAGCCTACTGTAAGGCTGCCGGTTCTGCTCCATTTGCAGGCAAGTGTCATTCACAAAAATGCCAACCAAGAATAAGAAGTAGAAATGTTGTACAACATTTCAGTAAACTGGCAAGCCATGATGCCCATCACACCAACAAAGTGAACAAAATTTTACTTTTTTATAGAGTTTGAGTTTTATTTTTCAGATTAAGCCATTCAAATTCCTAAGTGAAATAAGTGTAGAAAGAAAGGCAGACTATCTGTACTTGACAGATCTGAACCCATCGTGAATTTTGTTTGAATCTATGAAAAAAGTTTAAATACAAGAAAATTGATGAATGCCTCTTGAATCATCTGTATGTACCATTTCAGAACAAATCTGTTCTTCCCATGAGCATTTTCTCCATGAGGCGCATTGTTTTTATGCTTAATTTATGCTGCTCAATGCATGATGAATAACCACTAATTAACTGATACACAAACAAACCAACAGCTGATTATAGTATTTGTGTCGGATGCTGCGATCATTATAGCTGATTAAACATAACTGATTTTACCAATTTGTGCAAAAAAAAAACCAACTATATTGTCGATTGTTTCAAATCAAGTGAAGAGCATACAGTGCCTATACACTGGAGCACTGGTCCTGAAATTATAATTTAGATCCTAAATTGGTTTCTGACTGTTTTCTGGTGGGTTTCCAGATAATAAAAGTGATGGAATTATAATAAATCATGTCAGAATGATGGTGATATAATCAATCAATGTTCCCCGGGCAGCATTTGAATACAGAGGAGTTATTCTGACAGATATCTGAGCTCATCTAAAACCTATAAGCTTTAAATTGTGGATCTCATATATTTCATTTGGTTTGACAGTGAATTTCAATTTTTGTTTCCACTGAAATTGCTCAGAGTATCTTTGAAGTGACACAAGCACACAGACAGTACATGCATTTTATTTATTACTTTTTTGCCATTCTTCTAAAGAGAAATAAGACACTTGACAACACATGGCACTGCTCAAACAGCAAATGTGCGTCACAAATGGCCTATTGCATATCTAACACTCAACCCTTGCGGAGTTTCTAGCCAAATTAAGCTCCATACATTCAGAAAGCAATTACAAAAGTGAATAAAAAAGTCAGACTGCTCTATTTGCCCAGACACTGTCAGAGAAACAGCTGAACTTTATAACACTTTTAACATTTGAAATAAATTTCCCAGCAAGAAACAACGTTAATTGTATTTATAATGATTACACAATGTGTATTTTCTGTTCAAGAACACTGAGCGCTGGTCCGTGGGAGCTTAGACGCTGATGATGCCTGAGGCAAACTCCAGGCTTCCACCATAATGATACAATTTGATTATAATGAATCATTAATGTAATAAGTTAAGAAATCTAATTGCAAATTTCACTGTAATTGTGCACCATCTTCTTGTTATTAACGGTAACTGCCTGGACACACGTACAGGCACATGTCGCAGGCATAAACGCAGTTGCAGGGGTTCTGCAGATTGTGCACACAGCTCATAGACTCATATGAGAACACACGACTTCCAGGCATAAATGAAGACTTGCTGCTGTGACACTGAGTGGACACATAGACCCACTAACAGTGCCAGGGTTATAGAAGGTTTCCCATTGACTTCACGACACAGTGAGGAAACTGCATATGTGTTCAAACTGCAAACTGCATATGTGTTCTGCTGTAAATAAAATGTAACTGTTGCAAAGTGGAAAATGTTGTGAACAGTCTGTTCATGTTAACATGCTGTAATGCTCTCTCTCTCTCTCACACACACACACACACACTGCTGTGAAGCCTCTCAAGTGTGAATACTGTTAAACAGAGAGCAACATGCAGATGCTTCCCTGTTTACACAACTTCAACATGATGATACATACAGTAGATGTGTTTGCCCTGCTGCGGATGGAAATATAGCTGCTCAACAGAAAACAAAATATCACCTGGCTACATCAGCTGTGCTGAGTTGGCTGTATTTACTGAGCTGATAATAAATCAGGTTTGAAATGGACACAAATAAAAGCCATGTGGTAAAACTGCTGAGCACTCAGTGGATCCATCACCACAGTGTTAGTTAGAGTTTAAGCGTGGAGCCAATCATCCGCAAGAATCGCATGGATGATTTTAGTGTCTATGATCGCATCACTTAAAGGCTCATTTGAAGATAAAAGCTGTAATCCTTTGACGCAGAAACACGAACCAGCCACTTGCTACAAAGCTACTAGAAAGCTGCAATCCCATCACAGAGAGTTCAGAAACTGCATGTCATCTCAAGCACAGCGCTGCACGCAAGAAGAAACCCGCATGCTTCTCTCTGTGTGATCTGACTTTTTTTTTTGCAGTCGAATCCATCTAAACGCCCTCATGAGCTGACAGGAAAAAGCGAGAAAAAAAAACAACCAACCTACTTCGGGGCAACATCTCCAGAGCAGATGAAGAAAAGCTTGTGGTTTTCTTTGTTTGCTTGCTTGCTTGCTTGCTTGGCGCTCCTACAGCTGAGAGCACAGACCGGCTAAGCAGCGAGCTGACTAACTAGCTGGATGGCGAGCCGTGAGAATTCAGTTGCGAGGCTTCTTGAAAACACCCAAACAAAAGCGATCGCTCCCTCCTTCTCTCTCACCCCCTCCTCCTCCTCCTCCTGCCCCTCCGATCTCTGCTCCCTCCAATTCAGGGCTGACAGGCAGACACCTGTTACTGCAGAGGAAGAGAGAGGCGGCAGAGACCATGATGGAATGTAGCCTATTCTGAAAAATGCCGGTGTCAACAAGCGGCAAAAAAAAAAGAATAAAACGAAGGGAAAAGAGATAAAGTAGTGAGCGCACATACCTTCACATGGACCATACTTCACAGAGAGACACAAAATCACAGTAGTATCCCGCTTTTCTTTGCTCCCCTCTGGTCAGAAAGCAACAACACTCCCTGTCCCTCCTCCAGACACTCATCTGTCCCGGGTCATTCAAACGCAGCAAGCGATAGAGAGACAGAAAGAGAGCGAGAGACTACAAGTGTCACTTGAGCTGACTGCAACTCAGCCCTCTCTCTCTCTCTCTTTCTCTCTGTGTCTCTATGTCTCTTTCTCTCTCCCTCCTCGGGGGCCACGAAACACACACACACACACACACGGTGTTCACTGAGGCACAAAGGTCCCCATGGCAACGGAGCATTTAGAAGCCCCGTGGCATTATTTATGCAACGTTGCATCACAATGGGCCGTCCCACCAGCCGATCCTGCCAAAAAAACCCGCTGCTCGCCAGTCACCCTCTCTCTCTCTCTCTCTCTGACCAGACCATCTGCACCTCTCCCTCCCCTCCCTCCTCCCCCCCCCTAGCCACCATCACTGAAAAGCAAGGGCAATTTGAGGAGATGGAGAGGGGCAGAAGATGGAGGGTTGAGCACACACTCAAAACAGTAGACTCATACCTACACACAATTACACACATGCCTACACACACACACACACTGTTGCTGTCTCAGTTTGCATTCTTCTGTACTTACATTTGCTATTTTAAGTGCATAAGTGCGTTCACACTGACAATTATGGCAAAATGCAGTGTACTATGAGTACCCGAATGGTGTACTCATAACGGACGAAAGGTTGAGTGTGGAACGCTGCACACTTCTCACCCTCAGTGGTCACCATCTTGGCTACATAGTGGAAAGGGAGGGACCACCAACGTATCTATGAAAATGGCAGTCGGGGTTGCGATTGCTACAGTGAACATCACACTAAAAGTAAAAGCACATTTCATTTTTAATAAAAATTGAATTAAAGTCGAGTGAGCAAACAAGCCAGCAGATATTTTGGCGGGCGACAATTGCGGTCAAATATTGGTGATAATGCTCCACCCGGATGCAATTCGCCATTAAAAAGGAGAAGAAGAAGTAAGTACGTAGTGTACACAGTGTACTACATGGAAGTGTACTAACGGAAGTATCCGAATTTAGACACAGCTTGTGTGTTCTGCCTCGGTGAAATTCTACGGGCTGGAATGGGATGTATGGAGTGTATAGGGGCAAAAAAAGCACATTAGTTGGAGTAAGTTCAAGCACACAGACAAACATACACACCTAATTGACACATACTGTACACATCGTGGCATGTCAAGACTTTTTTGGACTTTTGGCTGCTATTTGCACTTATGATAATGTTAAAGCATGCAAAATGGAATTTTGTTATTCATTTTCTTTACTAAAAAACAAACAGTTTTTCATAGTTTGCAGTATCAACCATTTTTGTCCAGTTAATGAAAGAGGAACCTCACTTGCAAACTGTCACCAAACAAACTAGATTGGTGTACATGTCCCCGGCTAGCTAGCAGGTTACCAGTTAGCTCGCAAGCTACAGTGGTTCACCAGCTAGCCCTCAAGAAGGCACTAAGAACTATGTTTAATTTTTTGGAATTTTTAAATTAAAACCTACACAGAAGCAAGTGAATAATCAAAAGTGAACATAAGTGAAGCTTCACATAAGAAACAAGCATGCACAACCATCTCTTACCCAGATGCAATCTGGCTCCAAATCTGAATCCATGACTTCCTAACAGGGGCAAGAAGCCCTGTGAAAAACTTCTTCAGCCCCTGTCTTCCCTGTCTAAAATCTCTTTTTCTTTGTTTTTGCTTTCCTTTATCTGACTTGTCCACTTCCCACTCCCTGGATGGCACAGTCTAACTAAAACCAACCATGACATCCTAGCAAATACATGCTGCACATGCAAAGCTCCAGCCTCCAGTCATTTCTTTATTCAAATTTGGATTTGGTTCAGTTTACACGGCTGTTCAGCTGCAGACTGACTGAACACAGGTTTAATCAGAGATAAGTGGGGTTTTTGCTAAACTAGATGGATCAGCTTGATCAACTCAACGTTTCGTTTGTGCAGGATGTAAATGTTGGGGGTAACAGCATTTGGATTGCAGAGAGCTGATACTGTATCTTGGAATATGTTTGCTAGTATTCAGCAGTGTGAAATTATCAATATTTAAGGGGCACTCTACAGATTTTACGCATAAAGGCCAGTTTACTTGTAATGAGGAGTACTACTCAGGCTGTGATAACAGTTGTATTATGTCTTCTGTGGCTCTGGGGGAGCTTAGTCAAGTCTGAGACAATAACCCTGATAATAAACCCTGACTATAAACCGGGGGCATGGAGTTTGAAAGATGTGGGCATTTTAGGAGTTTGACCCATACTAGCAACTAATAGCAGGGTATACAGTAGGCTATATCATGAACAAAACTGTGTTTCATTTTGTTCTTTCTGAAAGTCTGAAGTTAGAAAACTCTAACTTTAAATGTAGAATAATGATAATTACATGTCTAATTAGAAACAGTTCAGGTTAAAGGACCATAACAAAGTGTTTGCAATCATGAATACTTAAAACTAATAGTGTTAAAAAGCATGTTATAGAATTTGCTATGGATTTTGAATGTCATTTCCCCACAGTTCTAAGCAACCATTGATCACCATTCATTTCCATACAGCATTAAAATCAATGATCAGACTTTTGAAACTGGCTTATGTCGTGGAATCCATCACAGTGATGTCAAGATTACATCATCTTTGAGTGGTAAAGCAGTTTAAAGGAGTATTCCAGTAATTTAGTGTTGGACTTCTATTAAATTGGGGGACTCACAAAAGACAGATTAAAAAAAAGGAAAGGTCAATGGCTGACAAGTCGTGACTTTCAGTCCCTAGTATGGGTCAAGCTCCAAAAAGTTTGTAATGCAGCCTTTCTGTTACAAATGTGAAGTCTCCGAGCCCAAACAGAGATAACCCTGACATCACAACAGGTTATTCTGGAGCCACAGAAGACATTATACAAGTGGCTGAGTAGGAGTGACTTAAGTGACAAGAAATGTTTATGGTGATGGAATGCACAACTCAGGCAGGTTTCAAGAGTCTGCTTAATGATTATCACACTGTACGCAAATGAATGGAAACCAAAGAAAGTGATTTGTAATAAATGGGGTAATATATGCAAAATGACTGATATGGTCCTCTAAGGTCTTACAATAGAAATGAGTACTGACTCATACCGCACTACAACATCATATCCATCATATTGGTGGACAGAAACACTCACTGGCTGATATCAGCCTAACAGATTGGTGTGCATGCATGTGTGTGTGTGCATGAGTAATCATAGCTTGTTAAGCAATTATGTGAAAAGGACAACAATTAACTATGTCTTAATGAGCAGGTTCTACAATAAAGTGCTTGTCAACTGATTGCATTACTAAAGATTCAGCTCCAATCTGAGCTTATTAATGGAGACAGAGGGAAGACAGAAAGAGAGTCAGTGTGCAGCCACTAGCTTAAAGGAACAGGCTGGCCCCTGAAAACCCCATTAAAGCAATTAGTAAAGTAAAATAAATGACTGTAGGACAGTGGTGGGCTGCATGGTGAGCAAAGTTGCAGTGTGTGTGTGAGTGTGTGTGTATTCTATAGTTGTAGCTGCCCCCCCCTCTCTCTCCAGTGTAAAGCGGTCTAATTGTGCCCTGTGGTGTCCGTCTGGCATTTAGTTGTTTCAGAACAGGGGCCTGTTCGATGAGAAAATGTCACGGTGGCTGTACAGCTAAGACCACTGCTGTCTAGAGCTATTGTTTTAGGCCGGTAAATTACTAGGTACATCCAGTTGGTAACAAAGTTGTCCCGGAGGCAGCGGCGAAACAACAAGAAACGAGAAGGTGGGGAGCAGGGAGAGAGAAGTGAAATGAGATAAAGGAGACTTTAGCTGACTGAAAGGCAGCGAGGGGGAAGACAAGATTCAAGGAGATTTAGCGCTCTCCGGATACCAAAACTCCTTAAATGTTCATCCCAAACCGGACAGATTTGTCTTGTTTCCCGATAACTGCGGCTGTAGATCCGGGGTTTAATTCCTCTCCTCACCACAGTCGGTGTTTCCACCCCTCTGTGTAACAGCTCTGAAACTGGTTTTAAGCACAGGGTTAGGGACATGAATTATGAGCAACTGTAAAATATTCAGAGCACACTGTCTTTGTTGAGCTTATTGTGCTGCAAAATAATTTAAAAAAAACGGTTCAACCAGCATGGAGGTGAAATTGTTTATTCCAACTGCAGGGCGAATGAAAACCTTGAGGATGTTAAAAGCTCAAAGCCATGACACATGAGGTAAACACCTAAAGGGTAAGAGTTCTCTGGAGTTTTCATGACAATGTTGCTTTAATCACATTGAAACACCTTGTGGCCTAGGTTATTTTTGTCTCCGTTTATTGCCTGTTGCTGGGAGGATTGCCAATCGACGTTCTACCACTCCCCAAAAAAAACACACTGTATCTGCAGGTGCTGTTTGGAAAAGAAGAAAAATGAGTAGCTCTGCCCAATAAAAGCTTACTGTCCTCAGTGGAAACGGTTTCACTAAATGGATTCAAGAACACAATTTAAAAGACCTGGACTGGATCACAACAGGCTTTTTTTCCCCCTGGTTCTTGTCTGCACTTGTTCCTGTGGACTTCATCAGTCACGGCCCAAGTACTGTTCCAATTCAAAAGTCCACATCTAGCCAAGTACAGGAGGAGGTGTTCTTGCTCTACTCATTTTATCGAGGATGCTTTGGAACCTGACTTGGGGTGGACAAGAATCCATACATGTAGAGCTGAAACAATTAATCGATTAACCAATTAGCCGATCGACAGAAAATGAATAGGCGACTATTTTGCTAATGGATTCATCGTTTGAGTCATTTTACCAAGCTAAAGTGGCAAACAGTTTCTCAAATATGAGGATTTGCTGCTTTTTCTTGTCTGATAGTAAACTGAACATATTTCAAACGTAACAAGAAATCTGAATATGGCTTACCAGTGTGTTAGCAAGCCACCTAAGAACACATAACATATAAATATAACCAGGTTTCTCCTCCAGCAGAAATCAACCTACGTAAATCAGCTTTTTCTTAATCCCTTAACCTTGTTAAGGAAACCAGGACTCTAATTTACACATTTCAGAAATGTGATTTCTTAAGTGCATGTAAAGGCAGCGAGTGTGTGACAGCCTCAGATCAGAGCAGAACATTTTATCAGACAACTTTGGAGTTATTGGGAGACGCATTTCTCCTTTTTTGCTAATGGCAAACTGCCTCCCCACACCTCCAGTCCCTGCGTTACTGCCCAACACTTCTGTAGGGTATTTCAAAGTCCTTACATGCCATAACTGTTCTCATACTGAAATTATATAAATCTATGTTATGTTGCATTTGTGTATTTGTAGACTATGGTATGCTTAAACATATACATAATACAGTACACTGCGTTACAAGGGCCTGATCAATAACAAAAAGTCAAGATAAGAAAAAATCAGATTATTCATGCTGGAACCTTGTGTGCGCACATCTTTTTCAATGACGTCAAAGAAATGAGTCTACCACAGAAGCTACACTTTGATCAAGGATAGCTATTCATATGCACTTCTGCTTTTACTTTAGACAATGCTCTACAGTCAGCTCATAACTTACATGCTCTCTGCTCTGTTGCTGCAGCTATGTGCACTGTCCTGATCCACTAGCATGATTGGCTATCTGAAAAGCTGCTCCAGCTCGTGATTGGTTGCTCAATACCTTGCTCCGATCCACATCAAGCTGGCCAGTTTAAACATGTTAAATGTGGTTTTGGTGGCTTGCCAGTTCAGTCCAGCTTTGCTTCAAGGTTTTTTTTTAAGTGTACATATTTGTTCAACCGACGATATGCCATTTTGTTCCACTCTGTCTAATTACCTCAAACTAATTTGTGTGAGTATCCTTGTTTCAGTACCATTCATTATTTTTGCTATCTATTAAAATGACAGATGGCATTGGACAAATCTATAAATGCTTTAAAAATGTGGTTAATGATGAAAAAACCTGGTGGCGTGACCACTGTGGCCTTCACAAGGGCCTGGGACAAATATCCAAGGTAGCTAGAAAAAATAGGGATATACTGTAAAAGATATAGGAAAGAAAACAGGGAAATCATACAAAGCACAGAAAATGAAAAAATTATTTTAAAGGTAAAATAATTCACTTTATCAAATTAATTACGACAAATAAAGATGAAGACCATAGCGTTTGCAACGTGCCAGCTTGCAAGGTCCAGTCATATGAGAAAAGGTCCAAGGTCCAAGCTTTTTCATCCAAGGATGAAATCTGACAAACATTTGGGAATATTGCCTGAAACATATATTCAAATACAACCTTTGAATATGAATGCTGTGTATCTGTGGAAGGATGGGGGTGGAAGATATAGAAAAAGAGTGGAAAATAGAAGTGATAGAAAGAAATCCTCAGTGCTCACTAATGCATGAGCTGAAATCCATGCTCTGGCTATGTTGCAGCATTGGCCTCTTTTTTCATTTGCCTGTAATAAAATAATCAACATCTACCACTAGACTTATGCTCATCAAATATAAAGTATGGTATCTTTTCCTTCCCTGCTCAGCTCTCTGCATAATATAACTCGCAGGGCTGAACTCTTTAAGTCAAGTCTGAGGCGCTGGACTCAGCTCTGCAACCCAACACGCACACACACACTATTTCAGTCTCACTTGCCTGTCAATCCCCAGTCAACCATTTTTTTCTTGCTGCGGCAGGTAGCAGGAGAGAGAGCTGACAATGAGATTGAGCTGCCAAATGTAAGAAACCATTGGCCTTTCCGAGCCCCTACCCACAATGCACTGCTTTGCCTCCCCTGTCACTGCTTTCCAGTTCAAGCTACAGACAACAACCAAAGAAGTTAAACTCTGAAATGGGCAAACACACACACACACACACACACACGTAAATATATATGCACTCAAATGTACATGTACCTATGAAATTATGGTTCACTAAACTCCTCCTCCGAACAGCGATTGTCCAGTCATAGCTTAGCAAATGTAACTAGGCAAACAGGGTGTTTATCTAACATTAACAGTGACCGTTAGCAAGTCCGACTAACAAGCTTACTAACGTCGCCTACTGTAGTAACTAAGCGTTACTTCCAAGGCAAAGGAGCACATAATTAACTAACTGCATTAGTTTGAGGGGTTACAGGTTACATTAAAAAAGCCTCATTCATGACTAGCGCATACACTGTGTAGTATTTCCCCACTGTGGGGAAGCCTCTCCTGGATGCTATCAGAGTTTAGCGTAACATTAGCACCTCTGTTACCCTAGATAGCGTTACGTTTGTCAGCCACATGGGTAAACCTTCAGCCTAAAAGCACTTTGTTATGTTGTTATGTTATGTTAAAGGTGAAAACATACTATTAGAAAATACAAACAAGAAAGTAAGCTAAGCAGTGAAACAGGGTTATGTTAGAACGAAATGGAAAATTAGTTCTACACCGAAATTAAAGAACAATGCTGTTTTTTTCTACATGGATCATCAGCTGGTGAGGATGCTGACTTTTTGCCTGGGACATGCTTTAGCCTCAGCCACATTAAAAGTTCAGTCAAATACAGCATTTTCAACTGATTCATGACGCTAACATTAGCTTAATTAGCTAGCTAGCTACAGCCGATAAAATCCGCCCAGCGGCAGTTGTCATTTCAGCTGGCAAAATCGACGGTCCCTGGCTAGAAATGAGAAGCTGCTTTTGTCTACCACTGTCGGAAATCAAGGACCCTTGTTTCAAAAAGTTTTTTTGTTGTAAATTTGCCACCTTTATCATTGAAAGCTGCTTACACGCCGTGTGACAATGGAAAACTTGGAAGACTTAGAAACAGTAGCTAGAGGGGAGGGGTTGGGGGTTCTTTGCGAACGGCCTATTCAATATGGACGCACACATGCACACAAATAAACAGACAAAAACACATACATATTCACACAAGAACATATTTACATATAGCGGCATTGCATAGCTGAAATAATTGACACATTGTCCTACAGTATTTCTACTGCGCTGCCCTGGCCTGGAGTCTTCCTTCAGCTGGAAATAACAGAAAGTAAAAGACTTTCTCAAATGCCAATATTTTTGCCAGAGAGAGCAAGAGCGAGAGGGGGGAAAAGACAAAGCATGAGCACACACAATTCCTCCCAAAACCCCTCCCTTCCCTCCTCATGCCTTAAATATTCTACTTTTTCTTCTTCTGCATGCCCCCTTGCATAAGAAGTAAAACAAAATAAATATTTGATCCACTTTGAAACCACTTCTTATGAATATCTAACTCCGTTGTGAACTTTGAAGAGAACTATATTTGGTAATTTAATGAGGTAGCCGATGCTAAACAAATGATAATTAATCCTTAATAAACAAATGAAGAGAGTAGCGGTGAGAGGGGGAGGAAAGGAAGGAGAGCACCCATTATTATCGCAGGGCTGCTGTAAAAAAACACCAATCAAAGAACCTAATGAATCATCCAAGAGTGAGTACAATTACCAAAAGCTATTAATCCTGTGTTTTTAATCACCTCGTATGTCATAACACCAATCATAAGTGGAAAGACTGTTTAAGTATTTGTGCTTTGAAACTAGTACGTTAAAAATTGAGTTTGCACAGCCAACAAATATGTAAATAAAATGTGATCATTTCAAAGAATGAAACTGGTAACACTTCAACAGTATTTATATAATGATGTGTTGGTAGGTGAAGAGAAGAAGTGAAGTTTAATTAGGCTTACAGAGAAAATAAAGGTACATCTTTTTAAACTGCTTTCAGTTAGTTGTAGGTCAGACCTGAGAGAAGCTGTTTTCTTGCTGCACTGCCAATTAACAGTTCCACAGAGCACCATGATTCATATTAATGATCATGTGGCTGAGAGGCTGCAGAAACACAACATTCTGCCTCAAAATTCAGATTTGATAACTGCTAGAAAGAGATTTTCTTCTTTGTGTTTTTTTTTCCATTTGTTGTCTTCTCTCCCGGCTGCCGCCTCTCGAATTCTCTTATTTTAACCAACTTTTCAACAGCATCTCTTTTCTATCTGACGTTATTTATGCCGCACCATTGTTGTAGCTTGTAAAAACATGGCAGGAGGTCATGTTGCCACCATGATGGAAACAAAGGTTGATGCAGTGATGCATTGTGCTTTCCAGTTTTGAAATAAACAGAACAAGAACACATGGTTGCTCTCGAGGACCACGGTAAGCTTTCACCTTTATTGATGGTTTATCCTTGAAAGTTTGAATTGTATGTCAGAGTAGGGTGGTTTCAGTCTTGTATACTGTTAGTTGTGAGCAGTGAAAATCACAGTTTACCGAGCCATACTGCAAATTATCGTCAGAGGTGCAACATTTTGCAACACCCCAATTTCTCAGTTTAACTGGGTATTTGTTAAGACTGCATATCTAAATGAGCTGAGCTGCAGTTCATCTGACTTGTATGTGCTAATATCAGAGTTTAAATTTGGTAATTCTTAAAACTTTTAAGCTCCTTTGACTGGGTTGTTAACTAGATATTGCAAAAAAAAAAAAATCCATCAGTCATACTTAATAAGTATTCAATCACATCGCAGTAGACTGGACCTAGCCTGATAATCAGACTGAATTGCCATTTTGTTTCAGACATTTTGATACAGAGGTCTGTAACCAGAAAAGACTGGACCTGCGTGAGCTATTTAAAGTCAGGACAAACATATATTAAAGCAGAAGGCCATTAAGGGAAACAGAAAGGTAACAATAATGTTTGACAAGTACAGGCTCCTGCATTCCTGGGCTTTTGTCTTGTGTATTTTGTGGTGCTGAACGGAGAGCTCCTGGAGAATGATATTTAAAGTACATTCTAAAAGATAAGTCAATATATATATTTCTTATTGTCATCAAATCCCACAACAAGACCAGAATCAACAATCTGTTAGTCTGATGGTCAATGCGAATAGCATGGTAATGTCGGCATGGTAACATTCTCACAGTGGCAATGCTTACATACTGATGATAAGCAGGTGTCATGTTTACCATGTTCACCATCTAAGTTTAGCGTGCTAATGTTTGCTAATTAGCACTAAACACAAACGATGATGAGAATGTCATTTGCAGGTATTTGGTCATAAGCTGAAGTACTGAACCAAATTTTTACCCAATGATGGTGCTAGATGAAATGTTAAGAGATCACCAAAGTGATTACAGTTCATCCAGCGGGGAACATGAATGTCTGTACCAAAGTTTATGGAATCCATCTAAATGTTGTCGAGACATTTGAGTCAAAACCACAAATGTCAACCTCACGGTGGCACTGGAGGAATGGTCAGTGGACCACCAGTCAGTAGGATTCATCCTCTGGGGACCATGCATGTCTGTACAAAATTGTGTTGATGAGATCTGAGAGATAAGTAACATCCTCAGACAGTTGGGCACTGTAGTTTGCTGCAGATTGATACTTATTTGTGCGCTGGTGAGTGGAATTGACTTAGAATATACTACTAAAATAATTTAAATAATGAAATGTATGTTTACTGCTGTCATTTAAGTGTTTTCCTTGTCTGAACTATTTATGGCCAAGTGTTGCTTATTGGTTATTTCTATTATTATTTTACACCTGCTTTTCCCAGCTATTACATTTCAGATGCAGTTTCCTCTGCTGCAGTGGTCCGTCAGTGATGTTAGATCAGGTGCGGCAGCTGTTTGTATACATTTCTATTCCCTCCTCCTGTATTTGTGCGTATGTGTGTGTGTATCATGTGCTTCTAAATAAAAACACTGTACATATTGCATAGCTATGCTGTCTTTCTTACATTTTACTGGCACAATTTGTTGGTATGGTCCTTTAGTAAATATGGTCAATATGGTAACTGGAATATTTAGCACAAAAAAAAAGGTCTGGAAGCACCAGAAAAGAAACATGGTTTTCTGAATTTAACAAACAAAACAAAACGAATGATTTTGTTTTTTAACAACTGTAGGTCCCTGTCTGGTCTGCTGATAGGATGAAACCGTTTTACACACACATTCAACATTTCAGAACTGACTGTCAGTTACCAGGCTGCGAGCAAAAGACAGCTAATCAATACCCTGCACCACTTTCACTTTATCTGTCATTCAATATGACAATATGTAAAATGCTTCAAATAGGCACATCTCACATTGGAATGCAACTCTTTCAGAGCTGGCACTTCACACTGCGCTCCCCCAATAGCAGATGTGTTGACAGCAGAGATGATGAACGATATGGGGACAAAAGCTGACAGATGTGATAAATACAACGTCGAATGGCTAATCAATCTCATGTGGGAAGAAGGAAACTAAGGAAAAACAGCAGCAGGGATCTCCTGGTGTGAGTCAGCAGAGGCAAAAGAGTCTGATTGGCAGCGTGTACATGAGTGTGTGTGTCTGCAGACCGCATGTATCCAAGTGTGTGTGTGAAGCCTTTTCTTGGTCTCTCATGCCTGACCTTGTCTTTATCTACCAAAATGAACAGGAAGCTGTATTGTGTGTGTGTGTTTTTGCATTGGCTGAAAATGCATATTGAAAAATTACACACTGCAAAAACAAGTATGAAAGGAAGTGACAAATGACTGGCGTAGAAAATAATAATAACTTCACCATGGTGCAGGAGCATGAAATATAACGACTCCAGCTTGCAGTGGAAGAAGAAGGGAGGCGGAGGAGAGAGTGAGCAATCTATCCGTCTTTACTTTCTTCAAATAGACACTCCTTCCATTCCTGTTTTTTCCTCTCCAGCCTTTTTCTTTTTACACACTCTCTCACCAGAAAGGCCATTGCCATGCCCTAGCTCATCTGTGTGTGTGTGTGTGTGTGTGTGTGTCCAAGTCAACGTGTCCTACTTCCTCATAGTGAGGTTTCAGTCTAAAACATGCACCATCCATTATTTTTTCTACTCTCAGCATTTTCACTGTGATGTGATGCTATCTTTAGCATCTGCATTTCAGAGTACATTTCGTCACATCCTATAGTACACAAGGACACACACAGTGTCCACAGTATCAAGTATCCACTCGACCTGTACGCCCACACACACACACACACACACACACACACACACACACGCTGCAACTGAAACATGCACATCTTCTCAGACCAGTTCCAGACAGATCCAACATTCATGGCACTGCGCTCTACTATGTTGTTAAAACAGTTCTCCACAGATTTAGCTTTGCACTCGCGTAATTGTCAGACTCATGATGGACAGTTTTTAAAACAGGATCCAAAATAGATGCAGCAGAACCTTGTCAAAACCTGGAGCCTACATTACTCACAATACAACTAGAACACCAACAGTGGGAGATTTGAGTGTGTTGTGCTAGCAGCGGCTAATGTAATTGTGTAGCGCTCAAGCAGAGATGAGGAGCGGGCTTCTGTCAGAGGTCTGGTAAACTCACTTCTTCCTAACACCACACACCCAGATATCTTTTCAGTTTCAAACTTGCAGTCTTCAGCCCCGACTGCAGCGTCAGATATCATATTTCACACAGCTCCCTCTGGAACCACAAAATGCTTTATTAAACTTTTTTCACATATGCAGTAGTACTCCCTAAGACCCATAAACACACTTAGATGTGTTCCCCTTTAACTTTTAAAAAACATAATGAGATCTCACACTAACATCACATTTAATCTGCTCTATATTTACTGTGTGTTGATTGGTACTAATCCTATGGGAGAGTAAGCTGAGTGGAAGTAGTTTTGAAATGCACTGGTAGTGTGGCTCTGTGGGTGGCAATGCCGGTGCAACAGTCCATCTGTTCAACACTTTGGTTCAGATTAAAATATCTGGATGGATTAACAGAGACATAAATGGTCCTCAGAGGCTAAACCCTAATGACTTTGGTGATCCCCTCACTTTTCTATCCAGCACCACCAGCAGCAGGTCAAGATTTCCACTTTTCAGTTCATGACAGAATACCTCTAAAACCAATGATCAGCAAAGTTGATCTCTCCATTTTTCATCTAATCTAACAATTTTGTTTCCCGAGATGCAATGAGCGTTATGGCCACAGGAGGCTGTTAGCGTTGCTGTAGACTTTTAATCTTGTTAAATCTTGAATTTGAGCATCAAAGATTTAATCATCTGCAAAATTAGTCCAACACAAAAAATGATGCAGCAGTGAGGATTTGCTCTTAGGCTGGTTTCACACGTGTAGTTCGGTTCATTTGATTCAGACTGAGGAAAAAAATTACTTTAAAAATTGATGCACTGTTGCCTTGTTCTGACCCTGTTCATGTTCATGATTTAGCTGGATTCGCGAGATCACATGAGAATCCATCTTGCCAGGCTTCAAGTTATGCGCTTGTGGCCGAACCCCAGCGGTTCGGACCAATCGGCGTCCCATGAGGAACTACTGGCAGCTACGGGTGTGGTTTAGGTGTGACGACAGCGGGAAGCAACTGTTCATTCGCAAACTTATTAGTCAAGACTGCAAGTCAAGTTTTGACACTGAAACTGGATGAAAAATGTTACACGGGAGATGTGGGGGTTACTCAACAAACACAGCAAACCTCTGCTTCTTTTCACTTTCTGATTGATCAGGAAAAATACCCGCTATACATGTTATCCATGGTTACCAAATGATTTTGGTTATAAGATCACATCCTTGCCAGGCAGATGGATTTACTAGTAGTTTAGCTTTAGCTTTGAATTCATGCACTTCATCTACTATCAGTTTTGCTGTTGAACAACAAATGAACCGGACCAAATGGGAAAATGCACCAGTGTTTGTTTGAAAGCATGCTTAAGAAATGAACTTTGTTCAGTTGTTATTAACCCACATCTTAACTTTTGTCGCATTTCCAAATATGTCTGGTGTTGCTCTCAGGAGATTGCCATTTCCTCAGTTGGAGAAATAATCGAGCCAATCAGAACCTTTCTGTGTGAGACTAGTTAGTTGGTTAAAAAACATCTGAAGACCAGCTGGAAATCTTGTTAGAGGTTACCTCCAGTGGTTTCATTTCTCACCTTTATCAAACGTGATGTAGAAGTGCACTCCAGCAGGCAGGGAAACACTGCTGTTTTTCAGCCTGGCATTAACTTAATCTTTAAGGTGGTGATATTATGAAATTGTGTCAGATTCTGACAGACAGATCGGTGCATCTTAAATATTAAGTGCAGTTCTAAATACTATGCTAAACTATATGTCTTTTTTACTGTCTAAAATTATTGATAAATACATATAAATTGTGTATACTTCAATGCTGTAATTATTTCCTGTAGTATGCTGCCTGGAGAACGTTTCAAGCCCCTGGAGGGTTTTTAGGCAATTCTCCTTCACATTCCCTTGAAAATTATATATTGTATCTTTTTTAAATTTTTTATATGTGTAAATAAAGAAAGGGAATGAAATAGCTGCTAATCAGGGGTGGAAATGGGTCATAATGCACTGCAAATGCCTTTTGTGAAATGAAAGAATTAGAAAATCCAGGATAGTTTTATTTGAGAAAACTGCCTTTGAAGCTGTTTTACACTCTTAGTGAGACGTATGCATAAAACTCCTTGTCCCGATCATCCCCAAAGTCTTGTCTACATCTCATAGAGCCAAGGGGAAGTGCAGAATCTACCACTCTTCAGTGTACTGTCTCAACTGAGCAAAAGACATATGTTTAAAGCCTAATAATGTAATACAAATGCCATATTTTATATGTCAAAACATAGCAAGTAAGGGGAGAGCACACATTATACACATTAGGAAAAATCTAACAGTCAGTATGAGTCTAAACAGTAATGTAATGACAGACATCTAGCAGTCAGAAATGAAAGAAAGTTAAAACATCAAGACACGTTCTGGCAGAGTCATGAATATTCTAACTTTCATAAATACATAATAAACACCAAGTGTATGTCTACAGCCTAATGTTAGCTTTAGTGGAAAGAAAAATCAAGGTGTGGGCTTTGTCTTGTCCCTTTACTGCTTCGTCATGCACAGTGTCTCCAACAAAGCCGCTCAGGCTTTGACAAAATGTAGCGAAGTGATGCATCCCACCATCATTTTCAAAATTACGCCGAGTGGCAGAGCCTAAAGGTTTCTGCTAACAGATAAAAATGTGGTGACATATTTGTGACACATTAGCTCAGATGGGCACTCCATCATTTGTGTTTACTGTTTACTGTCACCCTGTCTCACCCTGAAATGACTGGAGGAATTATCCTCTCTACTTTCTGGTATTCATATTTCATTAATTGTGACAACCCTCTCTGTATGTTGCATGCACACACACACACACACACACACACGCAGTTCTAACCTGTTCCTTGACGGAGGCGAGGATGGCGGAGGTGGTTTCAGACTCGGAGCCGTCTCCGTTGGAGGTGTTGAGGACGGGGCTCAACATGGCGGCAGCGCTGGCAGTGTCAGACGCCACCTCAGGCACTGGCATACCTCCTGGAAAACAAGGGAACATGCAACTCTTTTACTATTATTAAAGACACTCTGACATGCCAGCATTTAGGATGAGTGGCTGTCACACCTACACTCTCGTACTCAGGGACAACCATACACACAGATATGGACGTTAAGCTCGAAGGCAGAGGTGAAGAGAGACACATACATTTCCAAGCACAAGTTCAATATTGACATATATAGCAATGGTTATAGCAAAATATAGATCACTGGTAAACCAGCCTACTATTCAACTTCTGTTAAAATGTGGATACCAGCCCGTCAGTATTGCCCATGTGCAATGCATACAATGACCATAATGCATTTGGACTACATGCTAATACTCAAACTAAATTTGATTCCACTGCAACATTTTGATCTGCATTGATTCATGTGTTCAGTTATGATTATTTCAACTTTTTTTTTTTCATTTTCTCTCTGACTTATTTACGTTCAGGATCATGTAGAGTTGGAGTTTATCCCAGCATGCATTTGGCAGAAGGGCAGTGACACATCCTGGACAGGTACACTAGTACATCTTTGGAACAGGAAATCTAGGCCAGTGAGAAGAAAAAGGACATTAATGTTCCTAGACTGCCTTATCTGAGTTATGTTCCTATTCTTAGATTTAGGTTTATTTTATGTCTCTTTTATTTAGTATATGCACATTTACTTTATCTTTGTCAATTTCTATTTAATTGTATTATTTATTTCTTTTATTTTGTTTTTTTCCCCTTTCTCTTTGCTTATTTTTGACACTGTTCCAATCTCAAAATACAATTCAATCAATCTTTTGTATGATCTGTTTTAAATATCTGTGAATGTACATGAATATAATTTTATCATTCTGAGCATTGACACAACAATATACTGTATGTATAATCTTGTTTGGCTCAATAAAAATATTTGAAACAAGAAGAAAGTGTGCAGACTCCTCCGAGATAATAGTACCAGATCTACTGGTAGTCTAGCAAAGCAACAGCAGTGGCACTACAAGCAGAGAATATGATAGTAGTAACAGGGTAGTAACAACAACAGTAGGATTTGTAGATGTATAATACCATAAAAAGTGGTAGTGGTACCACTCGGAAGAGACAGGAAAAGTACATTTTGTACTCCAGAGTACATCAGTAGGTACATGTACCAACAAAGGTATTTCCAGACCTCGTGAAAACAGAGGTGTACATTTTGAATTGGCACATATTTGCAGCAAAGGGTGTTACAGTAATTTGTACGTATAGGGCCATATAAAGTAACGTGCCTAGTGTTAGTACAAGCACAGCCCACACAACAAACATTGTACTCCAAAAGACACAAATGTGCTCTAATTTCAGTAATGCTACTTTTGGTAGTACTACTACTAGTAGAAATAGCAGTAATCATAATAGCTGTATTGTAGTTGTAGTGCTACTATTAGCTTTTTGCTAGTAGTAGCAATAATAAAGTAGTCCAATCATGACATCTTTTGGCAGACGACCCCTGAAAATTTAACAGATAAGGCTGGCAATATTTTATAATTTTGTTGCTGTCAATGAAAAGACCAAAACATTTGTTAGTCTGTCTCCCTACTGTCTGTGGCTCTCAGCCACAAGCCCATGGGCTCCTACTGTCTTTAAAAGTGTGTCACAAATACATATATATATAAAAAAGGTAATAACATCCTTAAATGCCTTAATTGTTATAAAACATTACTCAAACATGAGGAAATAGTGCATTTGTTGGGAACTATTTTCATGTGGATTAGTCCACATTTGGTACGTTAATGGGTGTTTCAGCAGTGGAATCAACTCACAATAAACTACAGCGTGCGCATTCATGGTAATGACGGAACATGTCACCCAGTGCAGCAGGGTGGCTCACTGATGCGTTTTTAACAGTTTTTAGACAACAATGGAGCTCTATTGCAGAGGAAGAAGATATATCAAGCTTTGGATACACACACAATACTCGTTAGTAGGATTCATTGTTGGTTTTGGGCTTTCCATGCGATTTGTTGACAATAAGAAAAATAAAGAATATCACCAGCCTTGTCCGTTACGGGCTCAAGTGACAAATGTCCAATGGCAATTTTGCATTGTTAACTTTTAGATATGCACATATTTTGTTTAACTATATAACATCCACAAATCAATACTCTTTTTACTATGTGTGAGTCACAGATAATTTTCACATCACAGAACTAAATGTGACATCTTTTCAAGCATGTGTGAACCACAGAGACACTGATTTTATGGCATAGTTGGAAATCTGGCAAGGTAAAACTACAAGCTGTCCCCCTGACAGCACTTGAAGAACTAGGTGTAGTGCCAGTCAAGTCATAATAGTGGTAGTAGTAGCAGTAGAAGACTAATAGTTGAAGCAGTCAGCATACAGTTTTATGGCATTAAATAATAGCATTTATCAATATCACATCAGCACAAAACTTCATTCCCAAAAAAGCCAAAACCTAGTGTCAGAAACCAAGTATCAGAGTCCTAGCATCAGAGGGACTGGCATACACACACAAACACACACACAGTCCACACACACTCGCCTGCTTGATGCCATGTGTCATCCTGTATTTGACCAAGCGTTGGAGGACACGGGCTTCACATGTGCCATGTAATCCTGATGCAGCACAGAGCTGGTGTAACAGCTGCATCAGCCAGCTTTACACACTGAGGAAAGGCTTGTCATGAAGAATCTGCCACACACACACCCACACCCACACCCACACACACACACACAAAAAGGCTGGTTGTCGGCATGAGACAGCACCAGCCTAGTACTGAGGTAAAAAAAATAAATAAAAAAATGAAAGTGGAGCCTGTGAGCAGAGTGGAGGGATAAGTGCGGAAAGGAGAGGAGAGATGAAAAAGTGAAAGGAAAAGAGGAGTGGTAGGAGAGTGAGAATGACAGCGCGGAGAGAGCAGCGAGGAAGAGGAGGCGAGGCGAGGAGAAAAGAGAGATACAAGAGGAGTAGGAGGGTGAGGAGAAGAGAAGAGAAAAAAAAACTATTCTTGCATGCTGCTAGGCAACAATCTCTGGTCACTGAAGGCTGCTAATATGGCTGACCTGGCTTTACTTGTCTTCCATTTTGGAGAGTGTTCCTCTTCCTCTCTACCTACCTATCCCTCATCACTGTTTCTGAACTTAAATTTTTCATTACCACCCACCTTTCTACTTACCCCACATCCCTTTCTCCTCCTTTCCTCCTCATGCCTCTCCCCATTGCATCCTCCTCCTTCTTGTTGCCTTTACGCCTCTAAACTTTCCCTCCCCTCCTCCCCTCCTCCCCTCGCTCCCTCTTCACTTGACCTATTTCAGAGGCTCCTCATCTTTTCAGCACATTTCTGCTTTATTAGGCAGCATGCAGCGGAGGGTGACAGAAGGAGGATGACCCCGAGAGGTTGCGGTTTGGATTTGAACCTGCAACGCTGCAGTGCACCTGAGCCCTCGGCTGCTTATCTGGCCTCGTGACGCCACTACATGCTTCACATTCTTCACACCATATCCCCCCTTTTTCTCTCCTTCTTCTCTGGATGTTTTACTCTTCAGCCAGGCGGACACAACTGCATGGCATTATCATGTGCCAGCATGTGTCCCTCTACATTTTCTTGTCATATCTACCTCCCTGGCTACTTACCTCCTTCCTCTGTGCCTCCATCCTTCTAACTTCTCCTCCCTTTCCCTCTTCGTGTAGTCACATCACACACGTCATCACTCTCGTTATCACTTCTACTCATCCTAATCTGTCTCCATCCCTCTCTTTCTCTATACAGTACATCCCTCTCTTACACTTTTTTATTTTTAATTACTTTTTCTGTTATTAGAAAGCGGGCCCTGGATCATAGAGACTGTGGTAGCCTGCGACATTTGTCAGTCATGAAAATGAAACAAACATTAAGCTTTAATGCAGGACTATGTAACTTTTGCTGTGCAGTGGCGTCTGTGGCCATAAACAGTAATTATAAGTTAATAGCATATTTAATTTCCCTTAATTTCTAAAGATTCCCTTGACTAAATTGCTTTAAAGACATCATCATTGGTTTACTTAACTGAGAGGGAGTGGAATGGCAGCACAAACAGGCAACAACAAACATACAATGTGTGTTTAAATCTTGTTTTACTTAATAAAAGCACTGAAATATTTGTCCTTACTCTTACCCTAACCCTCTACTTGTGCTACTGGTTTTATAAAACATAGTGTACTAGTAGTACAAGTAGAGAAGAGTTGTAAAGTCAGTAAACTGACTCAGTAATGTCAGCGATACAGCAATGCTAACATTAGCCACGGTGAGCTACTGGTCATACCCAGTCAAATACACCTCTTGAATAAACTGTGGGAACTTATTTTTCGGTTTGTTAGCAGCCAAGCTAACAATCTTGCTAACTAACAATTAGCAAACTAGCTAGCTTGGAGAGCTTTATGTTCCCTTTTCACTTTCCTTATTGAATGAAATGAATCCTGATAGAAAAATGACAGGAGGAGTAAACGGCACAGGACAGAAAAAATACAAACAAATTTGGAGAGCTAATGTGACTGACCTACGTTAGCATGTTCCTGACTGGCTAGAATATTAACCATTCTGGCCAGCTACAGTTGTTCAGTTGTCACCAAGCTTCTAGCGCCGGCTATTTCGCAAAGACATGGAGATTAATTTTTTCATTCCATTTCCATAAGGCTGTAGCAGCAAAACCCCTGAGTGCATTGAGTAAAGCAAGGGTGTGTTGTATTTCCTCTGAATTAAACTTTTCATATGTAAGATGAACATTGTGAATTTTTTTTTTTTCAAAAGTCACATAGCTTAAATATCTTCATAATGTCATGATAACTTTCACTTGCAATTTTTATTTCAAGAGTTGGAAGTTTTCCATCTCACTTCAATACAGTCAGAGTTTTGTTTGATCCAGCATCCACTGTGGCCATACTGAGCCATTCAGTCATGCATGCAGTGTTAATACAGAGGAGATGGACCACATGCCTGTTATTTCTGAAAATTTAAAAAGTGGGGGCAAAACATCTTGCTTAACAAAGCCTTTTTAAGAAATGACATTTTATTTTTAGCTTCCCAGGTGCATGATGACAAGTACTTGGGGCTGAGCAATGACCTGTCATTGTCCCTCATATTATGACCTGACTACACAACACAACTGGTGCAATATATGGGACTGCTGCATATCCCATTATTACTACTGTCAAGTCCATTTATTAATTTACCTACTTTATGTATTTACTTGGTCTTGATTGCACAGTTGTGCTGTATTGGTTATGTTTGCACAGGTCTCGGTACACTGCATCACCACTTTTCAATTGGTGTATTTTCTCCTCAGTGCAGGCTGCTGTTTTTACTTTACAAACAATTCTAAAAGGCATTGATCTGGAGCAGGAATACAACCTGCAGACTGAGATTAAACCTCAGTAGTAGGAGTCAATAAAAAGATGGGTTGGTAACATTAGATTAAATCCCAATAAAAAAGCAAAAAGGTGTTTTTTTAAGAGCACAATTTGTGAGTGTGAAAAATGCTGGCTTAGTGTGGATGGAATGCCAAAGGTATAGTTCCTGCCTCTGAAAAACTCACTCTGTAAGATAGTTAAAAGTTATTTTTAGCTCTAGGTAGAGCAATGTTGGTTCCTCAGTCAGTCGGTTGGCCAGTCGGTAGGCCTACGCCACTTTGGTCCAGACTATCTCAACAACTATTGGATGGATTGCCATGAAATTGTGTACAGACATTCATGGTCCCCAGAGGAAAAATCAAATGTTAGCATGCTAGCACCCTAAACAAAGATGGTGAACATGGTAAACATGTTAGCATTGTCGTTGTTAGCAGGTGTGCATGCTGATATTAGCATTTAGCTCAAAGCACCACTGTGCCTAAGTACAGACTTAGAGAGCTGCTAGCATGACTGTAGACTTGTTTGTATGTGATTTCTGGTTTTCCCATCCCTGAGTATATATAACCATGTTAGTTGTCGATACATTGCTGCACTAATATTACAAATTCCTCTACACTGATGGTGAATGAAGTTCTGATTCTGTACTGTATATGAATTCTCTCTTTACCTTGTCTGGGAGGATCCGTATGCATGAAACATTTCACATGTTCAAGCTTGAACTTGATCACAGAACTAGATCAGAGAGCAGCGGAGAGTGCCTGGCGGCCCAATTTGCCTATAGACCAAAACAAGAGAGAAGCTCTGGTTTTGACTGTGCTGACAGGGCAGGCAGCCAAATATAGGTCAGCTCAACAGACCGTGTCCAAGCCCTCATCACACAACTGACCAGTACAAAGCAGCTTTCCCCAATAACAGCCGTCAGAACTAGGTTATAGAGGCCCACAGCCCAGCTAGAGACAAGACTTTGAATATGGATTAGGCCTAAAGGCTTTATTTCACTGAAGTATAATCTTGGATTTTTAGGTCTATATTTCAGTGCCGTAATGCAGGGGTATTTTGCCCCGCATTTCAAAGCAGTAATCTCTGATATTGCTGTAACGTTGTAAATGCAGCTCACCATGCTATGATTGACATGGCTGACATGGGGAATGCTGAGCTTAATCTTTTGACCCTTTAAGCTCATCAGTCAGGTCTGAGACAGGCGTGTTTTGATGAAGACAGAGTTCATCACAGCTCAGCATCAAATCAGCTAAATGTCCATGTGGAAATGTTATTTTCCTGTGGTACGGATGCATGCGTGTTGTGTACTTGCGTGCGCAACTGTATTCCTGTATACATGTGCGTACATAGAGCACCAGAGCATGCTTGTGTGTGTGTATATATTTGTGTGTGTGTCCCTTCTGGGATGTGAGTGTTTGATATGTGTTTGACGGGCAGTCCCCTGTCGCCTCATTAAAACTTGCTGCAGTGTTTTGTTTTGGCTTCACCAATCATCTGTCCCTTTGTCTAGACCCTGTCCCCACGACTCGGCTTTCAAATTAACAACACTTTAACACTTACATTAACAATGTAATTAGCACTGTCTGTGTCTCATTGTGTATTTATTAAGAGCCAGAGTCCACAGCGGAGCTCTAATATTTGGTGTTACCCTTAAGAGTTGTGTGATGTGTGCAGGATTTTCTTGCACACATCACACAACCTTGTTTTCTAAAACTCCACCGTGAATTAGACAAACTAAATGAAACATGGGGTATCGGGGATTGAAGTTTGCATGTAAATCCTCTGATGTGTGTTTCGCACTGACTGCTGAACATAACACAGGAACAACTCTCAGTGCAAAGAACTCTACCAAGCGTGTAATGGTTCCTGTACCTCTCAGGTACAGTATACTCCATCAAAGTAATGAGAATGGTTTTATCAAACAGCAGCCCTGTCTCTTCCAAAATATGTTTACTACTAATTTGCTTTCCAAATACATTTTGGAGAAAGCGTATATATACCTCGTAGCGTATATATACCTCGTAGTGATGAACCCACATTCAATTAGCAACGGACTCTGCACCTCCCCTCAGATCTACTAAGCCGCAGCAGGCAGCTGTTTTTAGCACCAAACAGCAGACAGACAAAGTTAGTGACTAGCTGGCGAACGTATTGGAGCATTTAGCAGCTAAAGAGACAGATAATTTTCTCAAGAGTCTATGAGTTAATATTAGACTTATATTCACAAGGTGGCCAGACACATGACATGCTAATGTCGCTCCGTGTCTGGTGGATGTGTAAAAAGGCAGTTGTTTGCTAACGCGTTAGCCATGTCAACTTTATGTCAGTGTTGTGTTCACAGCTCGTTCTGCTGCTCCAAAGTGGCAAAAAAATAAATAATACCACTTAAAGTGCAACACACACCGGCTGTGTTAACACCTATTACACACACTGGACGCGTCACACAGACAGAAGCAGTCAGTGAGGTAGAGTAGCCAGGGTGTGCCTATTCGGTGGGCGAATGTGATACAATTGCTGCTTTTCTGGAGAGCTGATGTCCGTCAACACTGGGAAATATATAGGACCACAACAAGCTGACATGTGTCAACCTGAGATGATGCAGGTATTGATGCATCATACGCCTGCTCGAAAATGACAATGCATCCCATCTCGTCCTTCATCTCAGTGTTGATGTTTTCAGTACTTAACCAAGATCTTTATCTTTTTCTAGCCTTAACCAAGTCCTTTGAGTTGCCTAAATATAACCCAAAACAAATACTTTTCTACTACTTTCCAACAAATACTTTAACATGTCAATAAATAATATAATTAATGATGGCTGAATTCCATTTTGCTGCTTTCAGGTTCAGGGTCCTGGTAATGCTGGCTCATTGTCACAGGCTTACTAGGACACTTGAATTGAAACCAAATAAAATACATTAACAGAGGACATTTGGATTATGTTCTTGTAAAACTAGCTAACTGAAATTATAAATGACATTTTTAGGAGTTGCAAGGAGACAAGCCTTATCAATACAAGCTACATGGCTGGATAAAAAGGTGCAAGTTACTCAGCACTGAAAGGCCCTGCACATCATCACAGATGCTTTCATTTATTGCTGATTAGACCTCTGCTCAGGTTGAAGGTGGGGGACGCTCTGCTGGCAATTACTTGAAGTCCCTGGACTCCATGTACCATTAAGAATGATAAAGGTGCAATTTGTCCACCCTAGCAGATGCAACAAAACTAACCGGAGAGTGACGCAGATGTCAATCAAATACAGCCCAACACAGTCCTGTCTAATCAACCAAAATAAGTGAAATCACAAAGTGTGGGAATATCATATGCATGGCCTTTAAATTGAATGACTTTCACTACAGAACTGTCACTGGCAGACAATGGCAGATGACCTTACATGCATGTTTAGCCATGTTTCCGTAAAGGTATTTTTATACTCATTTTGAAGTATCGCATTAGAAAAGCTGTATGGAAACGGCAAAACTCAATAAAACTTCCTCAAATGCGCAAAAAAGTTGTTTTGCTCACTTGAGGTGGTTTTTGCCTTTGTCGAAAAAAAGTTGATGTAGTAAATGGGATATGGAAACGCCTTTGCCGAATAACATCTGACGTAGCGAACATTTAACTCACATGACTGATCAGCTGTTTCCATTCAACTGTTCTGTATTAATTTGTCTTTGTCTCCAGACAGCATGAAACATGGCCAACACTAGCTGACATGAAAGAAGAATTAATAAAAACTAATTCCTGAGGACCTCTCTCCATTTTTCTCCCATAGATGAGTTAGATGGCCAAAGTGACTTGTTTTGTGTCTTCTGCTTCTGGAGTTTACCTGCTCCAAACCAATTGATGGAAATGCGCCTAATTCGCATTTCTTTTTTGTGACATTTCAAAAGTTCGCTTAAAATTCGCTTGACAATTGAATGGAAACAATCGCCCCTCAACTAAATGTACCCATGGTAAAAGTCCAGATGCTAATGGACACTTATATTCAGCGCACACTAATACACAAAAATACATACCTTCTGTATTGCTGTGATAAAGTGTGAATCCCTCTGAGTGTCACTTAAGGATAGCAGCTCTGATTACAAACCATTAAGAGGCGACTGGCAACAATAAAACTATTTAATAAAACTGTATTATCAAAAGCATTAAACACAAAGCCAGTTACACTGCAAGGAAAACACTTCAGAGAGCTACTGCTGTGTTGTTACCTTGCTGCCTGGATGCCTGGCTCACTGAATATGGATCACAATTCAATTGAGTCTGAATGATTGTGTTTTCATTTCAAACGTCTATATCTATTTTGGGCGTAAATGCTAATGATGCTCCCTGATGTTTGTTGGTGTGATAGAAAGTACTGTAGTGAAAAGTTCCAAGGGCAACTAATAACTTCAGTAACACAATTTCACCTTGATTTCTTTGTTTCTTTTTCCCAGCACAGTCATGCTTCACGTACACAGATCTAATTACCAGAAGGAAGGAAGAGCATTAGTGTAAATATGGTGGAAGAATCTGAAGAACAATGTGGCTAACAAAAGTAGCTGTAAATAGTAGTCTGACAGCAACAACTCTGTTGTTGAGGGATGACAGGAGCTTGATGATGGTCTTTACGGTTTAAAACACCTTCAGGCTCTTGACAAGACAAACACTACAGTTAATGTGGCTGATTAGACCTGTGACAACCACATTATTAGCACATAACAACAGAGAGCTGAGCTATATTTAATCTAAAATTTCAGTGCAGAACAGAAATGCATACAGCTTGATCTAGTGGAGCATCACACAGAAAAGCAATTACAAGTGAACAGGTGCAATCTATGTCTCTGTGACTGGGAAAGCTCTATCATCTACAGGGCTCACCCCACTTCCCAGTTGCAGACACCTGCGGGAGCCACGGCAGGTAACCGGGACAGCTCCATCCCCAGAATCAGCATCTCAGAGAAAGCCACGGCATGTGGCCCCTGACTAGCCTGGTTCCTGACCACTGAATCACCTCCCACACCTCCAGTTTGTTCAGTGATTAAAACGAGTTGAGCTTTGTTGGCAGGACACTTAATGAGGACGTTATTTTCCTACATAGGTAACTTCCAAGCTATGCCTGCGTAAAATACTAACAGAAAAATGGCCACACAAATGGTGACAAGCGTGTCTATAGGATTAACAGCTGTACAAGCTGTTGTGAGATGACTTACAGATATAACAACTCTTTGTGTTGTTTCCTAACTACTCCTAGCAACCGCTACCGCAGTCTGATGATCAGGCTAGACATAGGCAAGATAAAAGCACTGCAGTATTTATTATATCATCAACACAACAATGGGCACCTCAACACATTTTGTCAATGTTGCTATGATACCAAACACTTGACTGTTATACTGACTGGTATCGCCACCAGCCCAGAAATCCAAGCACTCAAGAGTAACAAAACCAACCTTTCAACTTGTTCAAATGTAGTAATTCTACTGTAAATTCACCTTTCATTTAGCTATTTGTCACAACTGAACAAAAAACCCAAAAAAAAACTGTTTCTATTTACCGGAAATGAAAAATATCTTATGGGAACTGGTGTTTCCCAGAAGATGATCCCTAATGAGATTGGAAAACCCCTGAACTTTTGTGTAGAGTCTGCATTTAGAGTTTACAGAGCACATAGTATATCCTCCCTAGAGGACAAACCCTTTCTGTTAGGATACTCCAAGCTTTCCTCTTGTGCCACCCTCAGGACAAAATGTCAACTTTATACACAAGACACTGTATCTCATAATCTAATGGGCAGACAGCCATGGAATTTGCTGAGCAGGTTATGCCAATCTGCTAAGAATGTTCCCTGGTGTCACACTCAACTTTACTTTTTTAGACTAAGTACTGGTAAGGCTCTACCAAACCTATTTGTAGTAGTTTTGTTCAGTCCAAAACTTTGATATTGTGTTAAAACCTTTGCAGCCTCTACAGGGTTCTAGTAGGGCTTTGGGCTTTTACTTCTGTTGAGTTAAGTAAAATGGGTACATCTGCCTATTTTTTCATCATTTTCATTTTCTTGACATGAACTCTTTCAGTCAATTTACAGTATGAATTCTAGTGTGAACGTGTGCTCACCTCTAGGCTCTCATGCAGTGATACTGACATTACTACGTACGAGTACGAGGAAATCGTTAGCGTAGGGAAGAAGCAGGATTAGCAGTGAATCTGAGAGATTTGGTGGACCTATTTAAAAGCAAGAGACACATACAGAAGCAGTAGCGTTATTATCAAAGTGAGAATGTTACAGATGCATTTTCAGGATTGTGTCTAGATGGTAACCCTAGATTTGATTCAGCACAGTAGCGCTTGGCACGTTGGAGAAGTTAGCCCTGCCAGAGAGACCAACCAAGTAGTTTTGGTGCCTAAACCTAACCAAACTGCAACCGTTTCACAACGTTAACCACATGTTAGAAAGCCTTTCTGCCAGAAAGCCTGACCAAGGAAAAGATGGTTTGGGTCAAAGTAATAAGTCAATGATGACTATTGATTTCATACAGGACACAAACAATGGTCTCCAGGGTGAAGGTCCTGTGCTTGACCCATCAATCCATACCAACCTGTACCCTGTAAGGACTTTGTTGCTCTTTATACTACTACTACTCTATACAAATCTCGCGAAATTTCGCAAATCTAGGGTTACATCTAGACACGACCCATTTTCAGGGCACTGGAGTATCTGGAAGAAGTGAATTTCACATTCTTTCTAGTTGGTGTCTTTCAAGTAACGTCTTACTCTGAGCCGACAACATCATAAGCTTTCAGAGCTCACAGAACCAGTCAGGTTGGACCAAAGCAGTGAATGTATAATCAGATCAGCTGTGATTTCAGTGGCTTTCAACTGACTGGAGCTAACCAATGGCACAAAGAAAAACCTTTCAGTCGAAAGATCCAGTCATTATATATATAGAAAGTTTTTTTTTTAGCAAACCCCTTTTAAGGTTTTTTCAGACGTCTTCAGTTCTTTTTAACACAACATATAATGGAATAGATAGTAGAATAAAATAGGTCTTTAATCCCATGCAAAACAAGATTTACTGACCTACCTAAAATAAATCCATAAAAAGCTGTGTGTTTAATACACCCACTCATAAATTATTTGGCTGGACTGTACAACTTGCAGGGAAGCTGTACCTTGTTACAGTTTTATGACTTCACACTTCTGTAGTTAAAGGCTCCAGTTCATTCGTTCTAAATTTAAACTTCACGCAGACTAAAATAAACATCCACCAGTGGAATTCAATTAGCAGTGTTTCTCTGTGATCCAAGTCTGCTGTTTTAACTGGTGATGCCAGTACAGGCGCTTGGGTGCACACCTCTCCAGAGGCTGGCAAACGTGTGCTCTCTCTGTATCTACCTGCTCACACACACACACACACACACGCACACAAGGCAAGTGGCACCTTATTTCTCTGTTTGGCTTTTAGCTACCTCACATGACACATATAAAGTATTTATTTATTTATTATATTAATAAATAATAAAATACACTAGCATGTATGGAATTCCTGCTGTCTGCCTGCTCTTCAGAGCACAGAAACCCCTCAATCTTGATATTATATTAGTAACGTTAGCATCTATGAAAATCCTGCTATTTACCATATATTTATACCAGACACTAGATATATGTCAGGTGTGTTATGTTATCGCTAAAACTCATATTAGATGCCTGCAGTGTATACAGACAAGGCTTCACTTCATTTAATAAGTAATATTTATTAGCTGCAGGGATCATGAAAAGACACTGTGTACACCTGTTTCCCTAAAAATGACGAGTGTAACAACATGATTTTCCATCCAAAGCCATCAGTCTGCACCTCTATCAGCTGTCACCAACATTCGCACAATTCATTCAACAGCCATAAACACACAGTCACAGTGCGAGCTGTCTTACCTTAAAATTGGCCTTTCTTATTCACCAGTTTCAGTGTAAAGCTATCCACCACCTTATTAAAATCCAGCTTATTCTGCATTCTGAGCTGAAACTGAGATTTCCTTCTTGGGATATTGACCATTTTACACCTTGTACTTTTGCAATTCGTGCAGTTCTTTTGGCACAAAAACAAAAGTCTTATATTGATGTCCCATAAGCTCTAAGTAATTCTGGTTTGCGTTTTACTCCACGTGTGGGCACACATCTTATGATGATGTCGCTCGGAAACCAGTCTATTAATTTTGCCTATAAATCTCACATAAAAGTTATTTTAATCAACTTCTAACAATCTTCAGATAATTAAGGTGATTGTTTTGATCACTCTGTATATTACTGCATAGTTAATTCATAATGATAGTAATATCCCACAATTCCATATAGACTGAGTCAGTTTTGCTGCCTTCTTCTGCTGATCGGTGTTATCATGATTCAACATACAGTATAGCCTACAAGCAGGCACACAGCACATGTACACACTTATTCCCATACTACACGCAGATAGCCCTCACCACACACACATCACTCTTTAACCTATCTCATTATCACTTTTCTTTCAGCTGAGAACTGCCAGTATGCTTAAATATCAGTTTACACACACACACACACACACACACACCATATGTTGCTCTGCCACAGTGACTGTGTCATTGCAGCCAATGAAGCTTCACCTCAGCTCACTGAGTCAGTCTGCTGGGGACTGACTCAAATGAAATCAGAAAACATCTTGTCACAACAGTGCTGGCCTTAATCGGTGATCTGTGTGCGGGAGTGTAAAATGTTTTAATAGTGCCCGTGTTTCCTTCACGTCTCCTTGGTGATAGTTACAGTATGTGGTCGAATTAACACAATCACCGCCACAGCTAGCGGTTAACTGAATTGTTTGTATACTTACTGATGGACCGTTTCATTTTGTAACACATTTGCTCTCCTCTTTTCAAAAAATTGAGCAGTAGTGTTATATAAGTTTAGTGTACAATAATGTAATGATGGCTTCCAAAGTAATCAGTAATGTCGTCATAATCAGATGCACAAATGTGACCATTTACAGGACGACTGATGTCTTCTACCTGCTTCAACACTGCAGCTCATAGTGTGTGAAGCTGGGTCTGATTTAACAGGGGTAGAGTTCTTCATGTGCGAGTGAAGCAAGAAGTAACATTGGGAAACATGGGAAATGTAGCCTTCATCTTAAAGCTGCTCTAATATTATTATCAATATTTATTTTTTTATTTGGATCCCCATTAGACACTACCAAGATAATAACTAGTCTTCCTTGTGGTCCACACAACATATTTTTATGTTAATAATGGTCAAATGACTATGTTTAAAGGGGCCACTTTTAGTGATTAACCTACAGTGAATTATCACCAACTCCGCAGTTCCCCTCAGCTCTACTGAGCATTTTAGCATCTTTTAGTGTTTGGAGCAAAACTGTACTGTTTTGGTTCCCTCTCACCACTCTCATCAACCTTGTTTCCAGCCGCAGCAAGCAGCTGTTTTCAGTGAAAAAGCTCTAAAAACCCACTGTACACTACCTGCTCAGCACGAAACAACAGACGGACACAGTTAGCGTCTCGCTGGAGAACACAGTGGAGCATTTAGCAGCTAAAGAGCCACATATTTCCCTCTCTGGAGTTGGTGGAGAGCAAAACAGAGCTAAAAGGAGAGTGAATATTGGATTTACATCATCAGGTTAACATAAACACAACTCCAAATAAATGCTAATGTTGCTCTGTGTCTGTTCAATGTGTAGATAAGCGACTGATTGCTAACAAGTTAGCCATATCAACTTTAAAATGTGATAACATCAATGTTGTGTTTACAGCTTGTTGTGCTGGCTTCAAGTGACCAAAAAATTAATGCAGGTTTAAGAAACACAAACACCAAATAATTTCATCTTAAACCAAATTACTTTGACCATTTCAAAAGCAAAATGAAGACTGAAGCTATATGTATAGGCAACATAAGAAAAAAGACACTAAGAAATGAATTACTAATACTCATGAAGTACAAGATAAGGAGATGGGAGAAGGCAGGGGTGGAAGGGACTCACATGCATTTTACATATACACGTTACTCTGGTAATCTTTCATAATTACATACATCTCTTAAGACAATTCCCACGATCAGCAGGAGGATCGTATCAAAGTACGCTTTTGAATTCATGCTAAAATCACGTATCTTCTATCACACAGTCCTCTTGTTGGTCCACTTCTGGCACAGTTTAGAAGCAGGCCAACTATGTATTTGTATGTTTGAATGCTGACAAATGCTGAGTGTAGTGTAAACCTTTAGACATCAAAAGTGCATGGATGCCCTGAATCTAGTTTCTGTATTTGTATTTATCTGCATCGTGTTTGTTGTCTTTGTTTTTTGTGAAGAGAGATGTTTTTATAAGCCCCTTGAAAATTATTTTGTTCCCCACCTGAACAATTTTATTTGTTTCCTCATTTTCTATACACTGAAATAAAGCAGAAATAAATCCCCAAGTCAATTCCCTCTCTTGCGTTTCCTCCACAGTTCCCTCAATCTCACATTCTATTGCTTTCACACACACACACACGCACAGCAAGCCTGTGATTGTGTTGTTATACTTGTGAGGACATACTTTTGGTGAGAAGGGTTTCCACACTTGGAAATTAAATTTATGAGGCTTTTTAATCTTTCATTTGATGGAATTCAGGTCATCGTTCGACTGCATATTTAGAGTTAAGACATGAAACTGGTCAAAAATTGCGATCTCTCAGGCCTCATCTTTTACTCATGATCTTGTCAAGTAAAGAAATCCTGAGGAAAGCATTTTCAAACCACTGTCATATCAATGCAAATCTCCATCGCAGGTTTATCCCCTAGGATGTGTGTTGATCCTGGGATGGAAAGAGCTGAGGCATATTGATGAATCTGGGTGCAATATTTCAGGAAAGTTCTTTCAAGGTCATCCTTTTAGTGTGTGAAAGTTGGAAGAACTTATTTTATGTTATTTGTTTCAAATCTAAAAGAAACTTTGGGAGACCTGTGGGAAGTCTGGATGTAAAAGGAATAATCATATATCACACATTACTGGCATTAGAGTCATTTAATGCCACAAGGTTGTATGACTGAGAGAACCTCCTGCAGTTTATCTAATTATCACTCTCTGACTGGTCTGTGTTCATTTAGCTGAATAACAAATTCCATTACAGAATAGTTCAGGATAATGCATCAACAGCTGACTGACACAAATGAGCGTGCACGAACGATCATATCAGCAGGGTAAGGGTAGTTGGAATTGATAATGGAACACTATATGGCCAAATGTATGTGGACAATACATTTTTGTTTGTATGGAGTTGTTTTTCATGGTTAGGGTTAGGCCCCTTAGTTCCAATCAAGGGAAATCATAATGCTGCAGCATACAGTGATATGTTAGATTAGACAATAGTGTGCTTCCGACTTTGTGGCACCAGTTTGGGGAAGGCGCATTCCTGTTTCAATATGGCAATGCCCCCGTGCACAGAACCAGCTCCATAAAGAAATTATTTTCCCAGTTTGGTAAAAGGAGGAAGTGATCTGCACCAGGCCCTGACCTCAACCCCATCCACCACGTTTGGGATGAACTGGAACACTGTCTGCGAGCCAAGCCTCATCGCTCAACATCAGTGCTCGACCTCACCATCTCCCAGTGTCCACTGCATGTAGCTATGTGCATTCCAGCTCGGTCACGTCTCTTTTCTCCACTCCACTACCTTTATGCACTGGGTCTATTTTTGCCGGCGCAGCTCACGTCTGAAGCATGACTGAAGCATCACTTTTGAATGTATATACAGTAAATGCCGATATTGACTGACAAATTCTGTGCAATTAATGTTTAATGATGCCTTGATTATTGACTTTGTCTTTACGTACATATAGCAAAATGGGTTTTTTTCTTGTCTCGTCACTTCTCCTCTGAGGTCTGAGAAGGGGAACAAGGATAGCTGGTTTTCCTTCTGCCAATATACACTATGCAGGAACCACAGACACAAAATAAAGATAAGCCGGCGTGTTGTGTTCACTCATAATAAGCTGCAAAAGTGTTCAATGCGCAAAACACAAAAACTATAGGCAAAACCACTCTAAGCAGTGGGGACTGCAAGCTTGGTGACAGCGACTACTGGCAGAGCCAGAGGTGAACTGCTGTAGCTGGCAAGCTAACCGTTAGCTCAGTCACAATAGCTCCCAGAGCTTCTCTGTATTTTCTCTACTGTTCTGTTTACTTTCCCCCTGGCATGTTGTCCGCCATTGCACACCATTTTGTTCAATAAAAAGTTATTGAAGAGGGAAAGTAAAGCTCTCTGAGCTAACAAGCTTGCTAACAGGTGGTTTAGCTTAGCTCAGTCGCTAACAGGACAATAGGTTCACACAGTTTATTCAGAAAACCTGTTTGTACTATGAACTCCTGCCTCATAACTGTCTGCAAACCATTACTTTTTTACTCCAACAGAGGAAGTTAAAAGTGAATAGTGCAACACAACCGACATAATATAATAATGGAAATATTTATGAGCTGTGGAGTTTGTAAAAGCTTAAGGAGCAATTTAAAGAGCTTTAGATTTGAATTAAAACAATAATGTCGAAGTTCATATTGATTGTTATCAATTATTACTGTGGCCCATTTTGGGCCCTAACCCCTTGTTTAAAGAACCAAGCCATGGACAGTGGCCGAAGAGCTTCACTGTGATTGGCTGAGAGTGTTGAGTTGCCATGGAGACCCCTGCTGGTTAGTTGATGGGACAACAACAGGGAAGCACCTCTGGATAACCTCAGGCCAGAGAGAGTGAGAGAGTGAGAGAGAGAGAGAGAGAGAGAGAGAGAGAGAGAGAGAGAGAGAGAGAGAGTGAGAGAGAGAGAGACCTTCAAAACACACAGGCAACACAACTGACCTCCACATACTGCAATTCACTGCTAATGTGCTCGTATTGATGAACACACACATACACACTGAGAGGGAGAGAGAGGTACGGAGAGTTCACCAAGTTTCCCACTGTGGTCAATTAAATGCTGAAATCACATTCAGAAACATACACACACACACACACACACACACACACACACACACACACACACATACTGGCATCCACCTTTCACAGGCACAAAGTCTTCAGCAGCAAAGTGAATCGCTTTGCATATATCGAGCAGACTTCTGATTAGTGCTCATAAAGATCTGTTTCTCATGCCTCAAACATCTTGTAGTCAGTCGTCTCCAATTTGAAATGAAAGGACGCACTCCTAGCTTTCCCATATAAATTATGCTAGTCTAACGAAAAGGGAAATGTGGGCAATTCGGAGCTTAAGACATTAAATTCTTCATGTAGTGTAATGGCCCTTCTTTGAATGTACTGTAGAGCTCAGTGTTTTAGCTTAAAAGAAAAATATCAATTAAATAGACCAAAGAAGAATAAAGAATGACATTAACTTTGGCGCTGATGTTGATTTTCTTACTTAACAGAGAAGGGGGAACCTAAGAAAAAAAACCAGAAAAACCCAAGGCTCCACCTCTTTCAGCGCAACCTCTCAGCGGGCAGCGGACAAAAGTTAAAAGAGGAGGAAAACGAACTGTTCAGTCAAGAGTAGATCCTCATCTTCATTACAAAGTGGCCCTTGTTTAATGCTACATCCCTCGTCTCCAAACAACAAGCCAGAGCAGCTAAAAATACGATCAACATCATGAATTATACATATCTTCCACAGATCCTCTGGGTGAGCTACGTTAGTGAGCGGCTTCACCACATGGTATAATTATAGAGGTTACAGCGGCGGTGATAAACACAGTGCAAAGACAAATTAAAACTCGCACTACCCTCCTCCACCCACAAAGGAATTCAAACTGCCCGACGACAGAAGACTCCGCACCGTGACAAAGCTGTTTGAGAACAAGAGGATTCAGGAATGAAAGTTGCAGGCTGAGACACTTCAAAGTTAACTGCATTGGACAAACTGTGATTTGTCGGAAAAAAGCTGCCAGAGCGTTTGTTGGAAGTAAACTCCTGAGGGTTTACATCTTTATCAGTGAAGTAAGTGGGGCAGAGCTGTATTTGTAGCAGGGGTCTACTTATAGTAAAACCACAGGTCCAATTCCTGAGTTTCAAGGACGATATACCCAAGATACATCCCAGCAAAAACACAGACTGACTCTAAACCGTCTTCCAAATGGCAGCATCTATATGTATGATAAAACTCTCCATGTTGCATACCCATGTCCTATAAGCAAAGAAATCAGGCTAGATAATTAGATAGTGTCAAAGTTGATTTGTGTTGCATAGCAACAGGAATGATCTAATGCTCCTTACCCCCTCTGAACTCTTGCACGAGTGTTAGCACATTGTCCTATCTGATAACAGTATAAGAAGCTGAACACTGCTGCTGCTAATGGCCTTGTTTTCTGATCCTCTTCACAACCTACTTACAACATTTAGTAGAGTACTGCATGTGGAAAATGTGGACTGCAATTCAATCTCTACGCATCTGGTCAATTTTACATTCAAGGTAATAGGAAGATAGAGCCAAATATTAAAAATATCACTTCTTCAAATACAGAGAGAGAATAATCAGTATTTAGCCAATATCAGTAAGTTCTATAATGTCAAAATTTAAAAAAGACGAGAGGAGAAGGGTTAGAATTTTTTTTTTTTTGTCATGATCTACTCAAGCTTGTTTTATTGTTGTTTTTTGCAGATAAAAAAGAAAAACTTAAATAATATATATTATAAATATTACTATTTTATTGTTTTGTGATATTGGCATAATATCAAATATCAAAATTATTTTCTTTTGACAAACAAAGATTGTTGTGTTGAGATCCCAAAATAATTATTTCAGATCATTTTTTCATGTGTCATGAAAAGAAGATTATTTTGTGTGGCTCCTCCTGCCTTCCATACAAATCTCAGAACTTGTACTGTAGAAAACAGGAAATCTTTAAAGTGGACCGCATGTTGTACATGAAATAAATTTGAATAGATGCTCCCAAAATGCAGTTTCATTGTGATATCCCTCATCTCTCAGCAGTAAAATTAATGTTACCAAATTGAAAATAAAAACTCAAACAAAGTTGTTTTGTGTTGGAAAGAATTTAACTCCTTTTAAAAAAATGATGTTCTTACAGTTCACCTTAGTGTTCAAAGTATATGTAAGCATAGGCCACTGGTATCTGTGTACTATGTTTGCACAATGATAGCATTGCACTCATACAACACTTATGAGTGATAGAACATACATTGAGGGAAGAAAAAGGTTGATGGAGGAATTCAGCCTACAGTTCAAAGGCTTCCCATTGCTATTCTCAGCACTGTGAGCATCACCATTACTACCCCAGAGCACCACTGTGCAGAGCTACTGTAGCGCCATGCATACCACATCAGCCCGACTTTGAAGGGCTTTTCTCAGAAGGAATGACATCACTGAAGAAATCGCTCACGGAGGGCGGCATCAAAGAGGTGCAACTGCCTGCGGCTCCTGCCTCGGACCATGGCTAAAGCTGGAGTCAAAGTATGAGAACGGCAACATCAAACGGCTGACATGACTGTGGTTTGGACAGCATGATGCAAGTTAGGACACTGTGAGAATAAATGAAATGTCAAGAAGCAAAGAGCTGTGCAAAAGCACTCGCAAATATCAGCTTCTTCAGCATTTTTTAAACTGCAGAAGTGGTACTTTTTATGTCTAAGAAAAACAAAGAAGAAAGATGGATTTTCTGTATTTGATAGTTGATGTGAAAGTTGTGGGCCAGGCTATTACTTTATCTTGCATCACAAATCAGAGTCTTGTCTACTTATCTAGTCCTCCAATTCCGGTTATTTTTTATCTGATGTTCTGATGGCCTGACAGTACTGGCATGTTATGCAATTCTGGGTCACATCAATCTGAATCATCTTATGTCAAAAACGTACAGTAGTGGATCATGTCTAAAGATGAGTGTTATATATTCAACCATCTATTCATAGTCACAGATGTCCATTTAACCCTTATTAATTTAGCATTAACGGTGGAGAACAAGAGAACCAAATTATGATTTCCAGCCCCTCAAAGCTCCATCTAAACATAACATAACTGAACAGAACTGATTATTCGAGCTGCGTACCCACTTTGACTCGGCTCCTTTTGGCTTCTTTTCATCATTATCTCCAGCAGAACAGGACATGCTGTTGCGTTCCCAGCAGCACTGATACATTTTTAGCAGTTTGTGCAAGACAGTGCTGAGCTACAGATGGGTTTGAATCGTCACAAAGCGACAACACAAAGCCGCAACCAGCGCTTCCCCCGAGCATCTGTTTAGCTCCGTGAGTTAAAAAAGAAAACTGATGGCCGGAGACTTATTTTAGCTTCTCACTATTCAAGAGACTTGTATATGCTCACGAATTCGGACTGGCCTGTCCAAAGCCATTGCCGTGACATATGTGCATTCTAAAAATTGGGCGCAATTCCTCCTTAGCGAATGAAAAAATGATGCCAGCTCTGCCCTGGAGTGTATGTGGTGTGTCCGCTTTCTCTATCTTTCTCTTTCTCTCTTGCAGTGCTATAAATAGTGGAGAGTGCTGCTGTCTCTCATATTTCATGTGTCACTGGCTCCCACAGTCACTGGTGAAGAATGTTCACTGCGTACATACATAAAGCCTCTTCTTGCTTCCTTCTACACTTGTTTCCACTTCCTCACTCTCCTTACTGCTGTCTAATATTCTCTCCTCTCTCCTATCCACTCCATGCTTTAACCTAAGACGCCAGGCCTAAACCACATGTCTCAAGTGGCAGGGGATAGATCCCCATATGTAGGGCAATTTAGGTAGAAAAGAGAGAGTAACGCATGTTAAGCCACATCAAGTATTCTCCTAATTTTACAGGAAAAACAATAATAACAGTGACCTTATATAGTCCTCTTTAATTTGAGCATACAAACACTGCTGAATGCTAATTCAATGTAATAACCCAAAGCTTCATGCTGCAACCAGGGCTGTAGTGGAGAGTAAAACACACATAAATGCTGTTTACCCACCTGTCACATTGTCTTGTAAATTCTAGCATCTCTTGTTTTGTGCTCTGCTGTCGCTCTACACGTTAGTAAAAACAAACGCACCCTCTGCGCTAAAGCTAGCAGGCAAAAACACTAGCTGGAGCTGCTTTCACAAGGTCGGACAAATCTGAGTTCAGAGGACATATGACATTATTTGAAACATGCTGCATCAAATAATAGTCTGTCAACAAAAGACCTGAGCTCTTAAGTGACGCTAAGGTTTTTGTTTTTACATTAGTACTCCTGTTTTTACATTAGTAGCGTCCATTTGCTCTAGCTAGCTGCTCTGATGTAGCTTGCAAGCTACATCAAACTTAATCAAATCATCTAAGCTATCGTGATAGTTTAAGTTAGCTTAACTGTAAACTCTGTAGGTTATGTATTCCCACGAGAAACGACATGATGTTGTTAGTCAACTGTAATTAACACAGCTTTAATTAAGTCATTCTGCGTGCACTGTCAAACTTTTCAAATTTCAAATGGAGGCGTTTCAAAGGAAGGGATGAAGAGAGAGGAGACAGGCTAGGGAGAAATGCAGGATGTAATAGTGGAGGCAGAGAAACATGGGGAAAGTAAAAGAAGGTGGAACTGGGTTGAAATTTTAAGAAAAAGATATGGGAGGAAAAGAGAGAGAAACTGATTCAGAAGCAGCCCAGGAGCAAAAGTTATGTGTTTTAAAATGAAAACGTATTAGTGTAGATGTAGCCTGAGATTGGGCAGGGTTCAGCCAGTTTTTTACCACGATAGACCTGCCTACAACCAGGGTCATATGCAGCAAAACTGTACTTATGTCTGTAAATGAAACATGACTCATTGTGTAAATAATGAGTTGTTTGGCAATCAGATGTGATGAATATTAATGTAAGAGTGCATATCCAGGCCTATAAAATAAAGGTCTAGCACTGCAGATACACATATATCCAGCTTATCATTGTCTGATCAATGTCTTCCATTAATTAAGCTGAAAAGCATGTTAACTGATGACACTGTAATTTCACTGCAACAAATCAATGAGATTCATTAATTTAGCCTGAAGCCTGAGATAAGTAAGAACACACTGTTATTTTACTACAGCAGCTGAGAGGAGCGCAAATAAGGAATTCCCAGCCCTAACTCGCATACTTGAGCACATGGAGTGCAGTATGTTAGCCAGCTGAGCGAAAATCTCTGAGGGATTTGACCCTTAGCCAATAAACTGCAAAGTCTCTTCATCTCTCAGTCAGACACAATGCTTAGTCATCAGCGAGACGCTCAGCTCAACCTGACAAATCCTTATTAGTCAAAGTTAAAAGGTCTGAGAGAAAATATTTCCTTTGAGCTATGTTCAGAAGCTCATTCTGTGTTCCAGGCCCGTCTTTAAAGAGGCCGTGTGTGATATTTTTAATCAGCAGCTGCCAAATGCTGGAGCCATTTTTGCCTAACTGGGTCTGGTGATAAAACACCCCTGAAAAAGTCCCACATAGCTGACGGAGGGTGTCCGATAGCTGATTCACACCACAAAAAGCACAAGCATCTTTGATTTCATTTCATTTCCATCTCGTTCTATTTCCCAAATGTAAATGTCCTGTTTTCTTTCTGACATCATCAAAAGCTGCTTAAAATACCTCAATGTTTTCTATGTCCCAGATGAACTGACGAAAAAAATAACTTCAACAAGTTCAATCTGTATTCAAATGAGTTTCCAAAATGTGCAAGGACTCAGGGTTTAATATAATCGTGCTGTAATGGTACATGCAAAGATGACAAAACACCACTGATATAAAAAGAGGAATTAGGATTTCAGAATAGCATTCATATGCTCATTCACTTAAAGGTGAGTTTTAGGTGGGTTTTTATTGATTGCATCTGTGTGTGTGTGTAGCCCCAGCCAGGCTGATCAATGACAGCACTCCTTTCAACTAATCCCCAATCCAGAGCAGTGCACAAACAGCATGGGTGTGGCCTTGTGAGCCAGGGATAATTTCACAGGAAACTGGAACAGACGTCTTCATTATTTGCACTGCTTAATTTGTGTCTAAATAGCTCATAACAAGACCTTTCCAGCTAATTAGTTCTGTTAATGTTTTTGCATATGACTAATTTCCAGCAGAAAAAAATAAATAATCCAAAAGTAGTTTTTTCTTTATCCTGGATATAAAAAGGTTGTTTATTGTGAGCAGGGGAAGCCATTTGACAGGTCACTAATAGCTGGGGCTGTTTGATAGATCAACAAATCTAATGACTCATATCTTCGAGGCACAAAAGGTCCTAATGTTTGCTAACTCATGATCTCATCCTGGCTATTGTGGTGGCAAAATGGGAATAAAGGATGGCTCTGCTGTTAAGGTAAATGGACACACACATGCAAAGACATGCAAACACATTTCATTTTCTAGACATGTGTGGCAATAGAGCACGGTGACCCTTCGCTGGCAAAAATGACGAGTTGATGAGTTTAGCTTGTTACATCAGCATGGTAACATTTGCTAATTAGCAATAAACGCAAAGTACAGCTGAGGCTGATGGGAATGTCATAATTTTTGCAGGTATAGAGGTCATAAACCAAAATATTAGACAAATATTCTCAAAAAACAATTTGACCCGAAGATGGCGCAAGATGAAAAGTTAAGAGATCACCAAAGTTATTACATTTCATCCTGTGGGGAACATGAATGTCTGTAGCAAATGTCATGACAATCCCTCCAACAGCTGTCAAGATATTTCACCCAAAACCACAAATGTCAACGTCATGGTGGCGCTAGAGGAAAAGTCTGGGGATCACCAAAATAATTAATATTCATCTTCCGGGGGCCCATGAATGTTTGTACAAAATGGCAGAATTGTCTGATATTGTAGTTCTTGTCTGTCGATAGCGTTGCTTGTACCCATACACACACACACACACACACACACACACACACACACACATGCAAAAATACATTTTCTTTAAGAAATGTGTCATAATGGAGTACAGTGACCTTTCATTGGCAAAAATGACATCTTATGTCTGGACAGTTCCAAAGAAAACTCTACTATGGCTAGGTTAGAGCTAGGTTAGAGCTAGGTTAGAGCTAAACCAACCTCACTACTCAAAAGTACAATGACAACTAATGGACATAGTAAAGCAGTCAACTAGGAGTGCCGCGTGGCTGCCTGAAATCTTTGGTTTGCACCAGTCTGAATGGGACACCAAAGTGCTGAGCAAACCTTTAAGATAAAGAGGAGATTAGTTGCTGTCAGGCTGCTGGCTAGATGTGAGTACAGTGAATGAAGAGGCATTAAAGCCAGACAAAGCTGGGCTACACTGGCCTGACACCACTTCCTCTACTGCACGTGTATACACACACACACACACACACACACACACACAAACCCACTCATACAAAACCTGCAAGCAAGCAAATGCTTGCACAGGGTTACAAATTAATGAGGGCTTGGGGCACCGAAATGCCCTTAAAAGTTTAAAAAATGCTTATGAAATGGAAATGGAAACTAGAGTAAGAGAAAAGATAGCATCCCCTCCCATTTTTGCTTGTGCATTTTTTTTTTTTGCTTTTCACCCCTCTTAATATTTAATTGGTTGAGTGGTCATTTTTTCACATGAAATTTCCACTTCTGGTAATTTTTTACAGTGCATTTTTGGTCAGAAAAAAGAATCAAGGACACAGCCTGACACAAAATAATACACTGAAACTGTGCGATCTGCAACAGACCCCACATAAACCACCATATCAGCAAAAATAAAACAACCAACAGGGTAAAAAATGAAACAATGGTGCCAAGGAGGGTGGGGTGGTTGGGGACAAAGAGAAGAAAATAACACTTTCACAAATTTCCATCACTGGGAAAAGTTAAAAATGTTCAGATGTGTTAAAATGTTTTATTTCATTAAAATGGACACAAAAAGGACCAAAGCTTGAAAAGAATCCTCACAAGGGCACAAAAAATGTGATTAACGATTAATTTCACACCCAGATGAAAATTATCTCCCTGTATGTGAAAAATCTGTATGAATTCACCCTCTGCCATACCCAAAGAACACAGGCAGTAAAATAAAGCAGAGTGAGAATTGTTCTCATCAAGGTGAGAAGTGATGAATGGGTGTTTGGCCACCACAATCTGTCTTTTTTTTTTTTTTTACTTCACAGCTCCAAAAGCTCTGCAGTACATAATGGCTTTCTCTCAGCAGCATTATGGATAACAAGCTCATTTGTAATTATGTAAGGCCCACTTACACATAAGAGTTCGTAAACGCATGTGAGAACAAAGACTGCAGCCAGTCCTCCAACGCCCACCTCGTCAAAAACAAACACACACACAGCACACACATACAAAAAGACAAGGGCACGCAAAGTCACACTCACGAAGGGTAAATAAAGAGCAGAGCATATAAGGATTTATATACCCTAAAACCAATGAGACATTGGTTAGAATAGAAGGTAGTTCTAATAATTGGCATGTTCATTCTGTATTCATTTTAGAGCTTTGAGACCTTGCCTTGATGGCGGATGCTGACAATTGGTTTAAAATCTTAATCTAAGACCGACAATAATCTCAAATAAAGTTGGTAATGGCTGAGGTGTTAAATAGCAAAAACATAGTGTATTATGAGTAAATATTTCTTAATTAAACATTCTAATATGGAAGCAAATCTCTCTCGCCAGATTTTGACATTTAAAAGCCATTGAATTTCTAGCATTGAAATTATGTATCGGAAATCTGAATTCAACTCTTCAAATTTTCAATAACTCATTTTCAATGTTCACAAATTCAGAATCAAAAATTCAAGTTGAAGAAAATTCAAATAATATATATTCAAGTTGCTCAGATTTGATAGGCCAAATTCAGATCCCAAAATTCAAGTTAAAAAATTCAGATTAAACACCTGGGATACAAAGGATAAGCAATCGAGTCTGTCTCAAACCGAACCAACGTCAAGCCTCACTGGTCATGTGACACCAATGCTTGAAATTACAGGAAGGCGGTCAGCTATGGCAACAAACCATGGATGTATGCAACAAACCCAAACAATGGCAGCTCGGTGAGTGTATTAACTCTTTTATTTGCCTTTTCTGACAGCTAATACCTGACACGTTGCACATTAACAGAATTAATTGAACGATATCTATGCGGAACTTTTAATGTGCAATGTGAATGGTGTCACCTGTAGTGACGAACTCACAGAGAATTATCACCTGACTCTGCAGCGCTATGGAGCGTTTTAGCTTATTGTTTTGGTTTTCCTGCCCGCAACTTTTGGTTTCATCAACCCTGTTTCCAGCCACAGCAAGCAGCTGTTTTCAGTGAAGGCTCTGATAAACACTGTATGCTACCTGCCGAAAACTAACTAAGTTAGCGAAAACTAAAGAAAAAGTGGAAAACTGATTGCTAACACTTTACAACTTTATAAGGCCATGATATGTCCAACATGTGTGTTTCTGTTCAGCTTGTTGTGGAGTTCTGCAGCATTTTATGTAGGCTAAATTTTACAACTGCTAAGTGTTTCGACAACATTCAACATTTGAGAAGGTTGGCTTCTATTGTTAAATTTAAAAAAAAAAAGGTTTTGTAGAAAAACATGCTAAGTATGTTATTTTAAAAAAGTATAATTTTAGCATTGATACTGAAACTGAAACCAATGATTTCAAGTTTTCTCAATAACCATTTTAAATGGCCATTCAATTATTTTACAAAAAGGCTACATATGCCACACATGTGAATGTGTTTTTAATATTTGTTACACATGTCGCAGAAATGCGCACTGGTCCACACACAAACATACAGTAAAAAAACTGGAAGGGGAAAACTCTCCCAACCCCGCTCCGACCCACCCACTCACTCTCTCCCTCACACCCTCCAAGCTAATTGGGAGTCGCCCCTCGATGACCTCCCCTCATACACAGAAAGAGTCATCGCCATGACAGCAGAGTCTTGCTCATTATCCGCAACAAGGGTCGGCCTTGTTAGAGCCCAAACTGCCAGAACGCACCTGGCTGACATCACAGCAAACCCGAGTCCCTGTTGCCATGGCAACCACAACTTGGCAACCGCAACTTGGCAACGTCCCACTCCACGGGGGATTGATTGGGTGAGCAATGCAGTGAGAGGTGGATTAGGAGGAGTATTATTGTCTACCTCTGTGCAGAGGGACACGCAGGGTCTGAGCTTTGCCAGACACTGAGAGGACGGTGGACTCACTGAAACAATGATGACAGTCCTGGCCTGAACTTGGCTTAACACAGAGATGAAAGATGCCTATCATTTATCCATTACTCATTAATTTGCTAATGTGCTGCAGTGATTGAAAAAATAGTGTGGTGATCTTTTGGCTGAGCAGGCTGAGGCCTATTCCATGTATTTTTTGATTATTAAATTGACTAAATTGAACTAAATGACATTATTCAACTGAACAGAGTGAGACAGATAATGTCACTCAAGTGTCTGTTCAATGCACAACCAAATTGGTGCCATAGTAAATATAGGTGCAAAGCGATTTTGCAAGGAGTTTTCTGGCTGCAAAGTGCACACTCAACCATCGAGTGAAATGAACAAAACTCAAGTGACAAAATGATGTGTCCAACAAACAACCATTACCCTCTCCATATCTCCCGCTCTGCTCCTCTCTCCTCTTAGGGCAGAGGAGAAGAGGGAAAACCACTCAGTGCCTGAGACAGGGAGACAAAGTGCAGCTGTTATTTGTCATCATCCATTAGTGAACCAGCCGGACCCACAAGTGGAATCTGCAGAGAGAGGAAATGGTTGGCCGGTCGGTCATTCTATCACCTGATTTTTGCACCTGATCAGTGCTGTAGGTATCAACATACTGTGTATACAGCGCCAGGTCAACACTGGTACTGTTAGACCTCCATCAGTGACTTCATTCACATGCACTCAGGATTTAGTTCTTCACCTTGTTAGTTCAGTAGCCTGGTTTCTCTTTATTGTAAATGCAGGAAGCAGTGTGCTCTTTATGTAGTAAGGCGCAAAGTAAGAGTGTGGAGGTTGGATTAGTGGACAGGTGTGTAGTACGGATGAGTTTGATGCAGGAGACCAGAGTTTGTATTACAGACTTGCAGTTAATATTCACCTTAATCTCTATAAACAGATATCTGCATATGAATGTCAATCAAATTGACGTGAGATGATAGCCAATGGGTTCCCAGATTACTAATCAATGACAGGCACACGGAAGAGGAAGACTTGGCCGTTATCCAGATATCCGCTGGCTACATCAGAATCCCAGAAACATCGGTCGCTGCCCCCTGGGGCTAAATTGTCATCAGACGATACACGATGGGTTCCGAGATTGCGTTCATCTTAACCCTTACATGTCAGTGGTACAATACATGTTCTACTGTTTGCCTGAACCATGTGCTCCAGACCTCACCCCTCCAGTCTGTTGAGGCACCTCCACCTCTGTATGCATGGACATTCCCTCATCCTTAGAATACATATATAGTTTCAGACAGATTTAATAAATGTGTTAACAAGATGTAGATGACTAAATGCAAGTTGTAGATTTTGAAAAGCTAAGCGGCTGGCAAAACAGTAGAGTATCATCTGCAAATATATTAATTTGCAATTGTGATTGATGAGGAATTAAATTGAATTAAAAACAGGAGTGTAACTACAACCAAATCTTGAGGGACACCAGTAGCCACACACTATAAAGCTACACGGGGATGGAGAGATTGACCATATCTAAGGCCTTGGAGGGGGTCAACAAACAGGGTTGCACAAAGTGGATGCTGTTATTCTGCATCATTCATCACTACGGTGGTAGCAGGAAATGTGCAGTGACCTAGCTCTAAAACCCAGTACATGGCATTAGACTGCACTGAAACGACTGGAGAGAAAGGCCTTAGACTATACGTTAACAACTGACTTGAAGTTTTAAGATAGGGTAGATAACTTTGAAATAAAAGCATAAAATAAAACCACCAGTAGATTCCATATTGATTGCCAATATGTTATTTTCTCTGGTGTGTCAGTGGTCTGTTGGCATTTTGTTTTAATATAAACTCATTGCTTTAACATTAGTCTGATAAAGGCTGTCAGCCAAAACACATTGGTTTAAAGTCTATTTGTTCTCCTAATGTTGCTAAATTTCCCCCCTTTTTTTGTTTTCATTTCATAATCTTTTCTTTTAACCGTCTTTATCTTTGCTTTAATGTTTTACAGCAATTCATAATGTTGTTTTGAAAAGTGCTCCATAAATACATTTTATTATTAATATTCCTTGCAAGTAAACGTGGGCCATGATGTCAGCAACTTGTCCTGCTTTTTGCATCTCCTACTGTGTTTCTGCTCTGAACGGTTCAAGGAATAAAGAGGTTGTTGACCAGGCAACCTATCTTCCCCATCTACTGACTGAAGGAGGGTGGGCTGTGATATGAATCAGATGCTGCCATGATTGGAATACAATGACCTGGCAACACACAGTCTCTCTCTCTCTCTCTCTCTCTCTCTCTCTCGCCATGTGTCTCCCTTTCTGAACAAGGTTATCAGCAGAGATTATCGGGTTAGGACAATAGATGGCTGATTCACATAAGTAGTGAATGGTTTTGCCACAAAACGTATCTCGTTTTGTGATTGTCAATTCATCTCACATAGGACTGTGGTTGTTTTAAAAAAAATAAAATAAGGACAGGAGTGCAAATTATGTACACTGATAGTTATCACTGGTATATTACTATTAATTGTAGTAGTAGTAGAACGACTTTGGGCCATGCAAATAATCATGTTACATATGAAATATTTTTTTACAAATGTGTTAAGTACAAAATCTGAATTATTAGCCGTACTACTAATACTACCATCACCATTGAGAATCCCCCAGTTAAATACAGCTGCTTCTTCTATATAATCTTACGTAAAGTCTACAGGGGGTAGATGAAATAACATAACCACCCATGAAAAACAACTTTAACTTTGAAGTTACCAAGCATGCTAATGCTGTTACAAAAGTGGGTCATATGTTGTTTCATACTAATTAAGTATTTGTCAACCCCCTATATACTTTATATAGAGTATCTGTAGTGTCCCTGATGCCTGGTCTCAACTTGTGGAAGCTGTTCTTCTTTCTCACTGTGGTTTGTTCTTGATTTTTAACACTGTACTCCTTGAGGTAATGAATAATTTAGCAGTTTTTGGACTGATGCGCCTGCAGTTTAGGTACAGAAAATCTAACAGCTTCAGATTTTGTGTTAGTTGTCACATAACGCTTTGAACACTCGCACATTAAAGTGCTGATTGGCACACCTTTTTAGCGATGACAAATGCAGCTAACTGGCATGCAACGTAATTAGGATTCACCTTTGAAGCAGCTCCAGTTTATTACAACTTGGGTTGTATTTTCTTTTATAGTGTTGGCCATCATTTACAATAATTACACTGTACACACCTAGTTCATTGCTGCAACCTGGAAACAGGGTGACATCGCTGAAAAGAATCCCAATGGGCAAGAAACACAAGCAATCAGATCCTACCCTTGTTGCCGCAGCTGTACACGCATACAGTTTTTGTATGCAATGACCGATTAATACCAACACTCTGGGTGCACTTTCAGTTTTACCTCCAAATAAACCTGTACAATCGTCTGACAGCTAGTGTTTCTTGCCCCATTGGACTTTGTTGTAGCGATTTTGCTATGTTCCCAAATCTCAGCAATTATTTTGGGGAGTAAAATATTATCATAACCAATTGAAATGATGGCCAAACCTATGAACATACGACTCAAGTTGTAATAAATTTGAGAAATCCTTTAAAATCCTTTGTCATTGAATGTTTTCAATATTTTGTCAATCTAATTTGTCAATATTATAGTCTTGTGAGCTGAATTAAATGTGTTGTCCTAATGAATTGCATTAGTCTAGACCGAAAGAGCAGTAGATACAAAATATTTTCACTGTGGGTGTTGTGCAGGAGCAGTAATTTACGTCTCTGATCTGTCTCAGTGAGAGGTTATTAAGAGTTTGTCCACATCACATGTATCATCTTATTAATATAAAAACTTAATGAAGCCTGTTGAGGCTGCAGCAGCAGAAGCGAGTCTTTGAAGAAGGATGATAAGGCACTCTTAACACTTCTCTGAACCGTGGCGAAGTGCATCACTTTTCAGACTTTTCACCAGGGACATAGCTGTAGGGTCACTCCACCATCCGCCATGAATCTTTGGCAATTAGGCAGAGAAATGGAGAGAAGGGTTGGAGGGTGGGGGTACTTTATTATACCCCAGAGTAGCAGGTGAATGTACTCTGAAGACTTCTGGCTTCCTGTAATGCTGCTCAGTGTGTTACGAGAAACAACATTTGGGATAAGAAGCTCTTTGATCAGTTAAATGTTGTGTGACGAGAACACTGGCTGGCAGTTTCACCTGTGTGTGTTAGGTGTTTAGAGCTCTGCTTTGTGATGTTGCAAATCTAGCTTGTAGCAGTCAGTAAACTCAAGCTGTTTGTGCATGTGCACTCTAGCAGACCAAATGAATACTGGAGAGAAGGAGTTGAAACTGTGATCGTGTTCGTGGCAGACTCGCAACATGAGAAAAGAGCTTGTATTAAAACACTTATCATGGTATCTATTTTGGATTATGGGGCCAGATAGTGTTAAGTCAGTGGTTCCCAACATGAAGATCGGGACCCTGTAGGAGGTCACAAGATCAATCTGAGCGGTTGCAACTTTTTTCTTATCTTTGTTTTTTTGTGGGAAATGTGGGATTGTTTTACCTCTTTACGTCAAAATAAATCAACCTGAGAAGGTAACATCAGATAGATGCAACCCACAAGAGGTCACGAGTGTTGGCTACACTGCTTCGCTTTAAAAGTGAAATTTGAAAAGGGAAATTCGCTTATTTGTTTTCTTGCCGTGGGTTAGATGAGAAGGTTGAAACCACTTATCTGTCCTTTAAATATGAAGCTGTCATCCCATTGATGCAGCCACGCAACCAGCTTAGACTCCAGGAAGTCAGCGCACCCAGCCAAGAAATAATCCTGTACATAACCCCCCCCCCCCCCCCCCATTAAACCAATAGTTGTTTTATACTTCAGTTTTTGTACAGATTAAACAAACAAGATATAGAGTGTTGATAAGTGACCTTTAGAGGTGCTGGAAGTGATATTTTGTTACATATGGACAATCCAGGCTAGCTGTTTCCCCCTATTTCCTGTCTTTATGCTAAGCTAAGCTAACTGTCTGTCTTCATATTTAGCATACAAATATGAGAGTTGTGTCGATCTTCTAATCTAACTCTCAGCAGGGAACCACTGTTGTAAGTGAAACATTGTCTTAAAACACAACAGCTAAATAATATGAAGAATACATTTCTGCCATTTGACAACTGATCCATTTTGATACAGACGTTGAATGGCAAAGAAACTAGCATCAATTCCTCAGTAAATATGAACACATCACCATCACTACTAAGCATCGTCAAGCCATTTTTACGCTGCCATATCCACTGATCTTTGTCATGTTTTCCCTCTCAAACCTAATGGAAAACATCTGCTACAAGATACTGCACATGCACATATACGATGGTCAATCTGAAATAAGCAGCCTGTTTAACCAACTTGATAAGACATTTCACTGTCAGACACAATCTGCTCTGCTGGCCTAATCAGAATCCTCTCTCTGGCTTCCCCCAGTCCCCCCACGTCCATCACATTAAACTTCTTATTAGGGCTGTGGTAGCTCCTCCATCTTGGGAGAAATCTGTGATCTACAGCACTACAGCCAATAAGAGCAAACACAGAAATTAACTTTAAATGAAGCATCATAAACTGCTATGTGACTGGAGGTACTGTAAGGCTATATGAGGGCTAATTCAGTGAACATGAGCAGGCCCTAATTTCTGCCAGGTCACAGAGCAGAATCCACAAACAATTAACATAAGCAAACATTATGATGCTCTCTGTTGAAACACAGTAATCTTGGCAAAGTGGTGAATAAGATTAATTACTCTACAGTGGGGAGGGGAAACAGCCTGGAGCTGATCAGAAACACACTGTGGTGTTTTTAGTGATCAACATGGAGCCATTCACGCAGGCAGGCCGGAGCTGGAGCACACAGGCAGCAAGGTGCTCTTCATCCAGTTCACATGCCTGGTGATGGTTGAGGGAAACAAATATTCTGATCGCCCCAGCATCGCCCTGCAAAGGCAACACAAAGGCGGTGCAGCCGGTCACGATGAGCCGCTGTCACCTCCGATAATCGTACGAATATCGCTCAATTTACGGTCAATTTGAGAGTGATAGGCTACCGTTTTCGCATGAGCCAATCCCCCTCCTCCTCCTCCGACCCCCACACACCCCGGCCTCGGATGGATGGATGGATGGCGAGTCTAGCTGAAATGGGGGGTTTCCATTTTCAGTCCACCACCAATGCAAGCGCACCACAGCCCTTTAGCGCATCATAATAAAAAACACAATCCATACCACGCCTCGGAATAAACTAACATAAAATAGCAAAAACATCTGGCACACACTCTCGAACAAAATACAACAGCCAGCCATATTCCCAGCAGGCTGTCACATTCTAGCATTTTTCAAGCATTTGCACAGATGGGAGGTGTGAGACGAGCAGGAATGAGGAAACTGGAATGACATTGCGCCTGCTTACTGTAAAATAAATTCCCTCGGGGGATGGAGAGCCTCCGTTTTCCCTCTTGACTCCCCTCCTTTCCGACGTGCGAATTTCCCGAAATTCAGACCATGCAAAACAGGTAGTCAGTCATTCCACCCTCTGAAGTATTTGGTCCAGCACGGCGTGTGGAAGGAGAAAGCCAGCATCCGGGAGGAGAGAGCCAGCTGTGGGGAGGAAATGAGGAAGGAAGGAGCGGCCGGGCCGGAGCGCTGCGCACAGGAGAGGAGGCAGGAAGAGCGGCAGAGGTGCTCTCTCTCTCTCTCTCTCTCTCTCTCTCTCTCTCTCTCTCTCTCTCTCTCTCTCTCCTCTAGTTCACAATACAACATCCCCCCATCCCTGCCAGACACACTGACAGACGACGTGGGTACCAGTGTCAGCAGCGACACCCACCGGTGATGAGAGGAACTACTGTATGGGGAGTGTTTAATGCCACAGAGCGGCAGCAGCAGCTGGAAAAGGAAAGCGCTCATACAATATGCTGCTGCAGGTAGGACATCATTTAGCTTCAGATTTCATAAATAAACATTAAAGTCCAACTAAAATAACATGAGATGTCTATTTTTGCAGACAGAAATCATGTCAAAGTGATATTTACATTTATTCTTTTATAATTTATAGGAAAAAACGGTCTTTGGGGGTGTATTAACAATGCTCCAATAGCCTTCAAGCCTCTGAGTCGACAGGCCAGCTGTCAATCAAACATTGACAGCTGAGACGGCAGGGCTGTTACACCTAATTCTGTGACCCATCAGATTCCGTGATGCAAATATGAATTTCAGAAATGTTGCCATAGTACATGTTTTCAACATACTTTATCACATACTTTATTTTGATAGGTGTTACCAAAAATGGTGCCTCATAGTATTTAGATAGGTACCGATATGAGATACAGAGAGGCTCCCAATGACTGGTAGCTGTTATTGTACAAACTCTAGAGCACAGCAACACCTCACCTGACAATACTTTAAACTTTGATCTTTTTCATGTAGTTATCCTCTAGTGTCACAGAAACTGATGGGTTGCAGATTTAGAAATTAGCTAACATATCTATCACAGCTATCATATTTTGTAAACCTGTATCCAAATCTTGGCTTTTTGACAACACAGTATAAAGTATTGTAAAAACATCTGCAGTGGCAAGACAGCTGAAATTCCTAATCAGTAAATTCCTATTTAGATTCTGATTGGTCACAGTATTTGGTGTAACAGGGGCACAGAGACAACAATGTAAACAACCTGTACTTGTAACTGTAGCCTTCTTTTGAAGTGAAAGGTGGTGCAGTGGTGTGGAAGAATAAGGACCACACCATTTAGCATCTAAACTGACCAATCTTGACTTTTGCAAATACGTTTTTGTCCTATTCATTGTGCTACCTAGCTAGCTAGCCTGCAAACTGAGGTTAGCAGTTATCTTTTTCCTGGTGGATGTTTGTTTGGTTGCTCATTCAGCAAATCCAGGTGCAAGGACAAGATATGTGTCCTTGCTTGTAGACACAAAGTGGCTTGTTGTCTGTGGCTCTCTTTGTTTTGTATGGCAGGCTTCTGTCTGGCTGTACATAAAGCAGTGGCATTACTGCTTTATGCAAATACATTTTTAAATAAAATGATTTGAGTTTGTTGTACATAGACAGACAATCAATGGAAGTCTGGTTAATACATAGGTAGGGAGATCTGCAAAAACCAAAAAAAATGTCCCTTTAGGATACAATTAAATCGTTACTGCCATTTTTTGAGACACTTTCTATAATTACATACACAAAAGAGATTAAACAACACTTTCATTAAGGTAGGGTTAAGATATTTGTAAGGTTGAGGTTAGGTGTGCTTTATGCTAACAATAAGCATGTTAACCTCAATATTAAAGGGTTGGCTCACCTAAATTACAAAAAACAAACAAACAAAAAAACAACTGAATTTTGTTTGTGATGCCCACAGCTTGAAAGGCTAGACGGTAATTTCTAAAGAGACTGGAGTGTGCCTTTTTAGCTGAAACTGTTTTTTAGAGATCCTCCTTTAACCAGCCTGCTCCAAACTGAAGGCTAGTGTATTAACACAAGCTAGGAGAATCTTTCTGGATAGCTTTTGGTTGGAAGACAGCTACTCTTACCACTGAGCAACAGTGTCTGTCAGCTATGTTGAATTACACAGAGTAAACCTTTCGTTTTTAATACCCCTGATGACTTTTTCAGCAAGCACATGAACATTTTCAAAATGAACCATACCATAACCTCAGATTTCTGCTGCTGCTTAACATATTCCACCCCACTCTGTGTCCCACCAACTTTGAAACCCAGTCTTCCACCCTTTGTTAAATTGGCTAGAATAGAATATACAATATATGCAGAGACACATGCCAAATCAGGACAAAGCCTTTACTAGAGGGAGTTAGAACACAAATGGAGACTGGAAAAAGTTTGTAACCCAGTTGAACTGAGCTCTGTATATCCTCAGACTCTTCTCTATCTCTGGCTCTATCTATATTTGTCTCCCTCTCTTTCTGTCTCTCTCTCTCTCTCTTTCTTTCACTTCCTCTTTGTCTAACATTTCTTTGTTCAGTCAACTGTAAGCTCTTTCCAAATGCCACAGTCAGTGGCATCAATGGCAAACTAAATCTTGCACACATTGTTCTCGCATGCACTGTCTGCTTCACTGCACAAGAAATGACTTTGGATGTTCAGATTATCTACACACATTGCAGCAAAAAATGTCATCCTTTAACGGTGGAAGTATGAGCAGTTTGTTAATTCAAAACCTTAAAATATGACTATATTTATAAGCATATGTACGTGTTTATGGTGAAACAATGCACATTTTACTACCCTTAATGTGTACTATGAATATGAAATTCGTGTTACCCTGAAAATCTGTTTATTCATTTATTTGCTGTATCATTCCCAGTATGCTCTCCTCGCACTGTTTCTTGCAGTATACTCCATTTAAGCTATTCTTATCTGTAGCCTATCCTCTGCAGCTCTAATGACCTGACATCTCCACGGGGATCATTAAAGTTTCATCTGACCTAATCTAAAAATTGAAGTCCCCTTAAGCAAGGCACTTGTCTGCTCCAGTGAAGCTGCTCGGTGTCCATCAGTACTAGGAAATGTGTGTTGTACTGAGAAGCTGCTGGCAGGTGTCAGTGTGTGTGTTTATGTGTGTGAACCACAATGCTGCAGGGAGGAACACATGCTCATTTAAACCTATGTTAACACAAAAGAATATGTCTGGCCGTGGGTATGGGATTGAAAAGCAGAGTGGTGGTGATGAGACAGTGTTGTGATTATGCAGCAGTGGTGAGTTTGTTATCTGCACGGTGCTATGTCTGGCCTTTGAAACCGGCAACAAAAACAAACACAGCACCCACCTGCCACAGTGGCGCACGGTGATGTCATGCGGGAGAGAGACAGGAAGAAAGAGAGAGAGAGGCTGTGAAGTCAAGACCTACAGCCTATCAGTCTGTGTGTGTCTATGAAGCAAAGACTGAGGATTAGTGTTTCATTTAAAACACACACACTATACCCTTCATTTGCCTGTCCACCATCCATTCATCTATCCATTTACATCCATAAATTGTTACCTCAGGAGGTGAGATCAAGGTAGTAAAGCTGTTCGAAAGTTTTCTTTAAAGACCCACTCTGTAATTTTCTAATGACATTAATATTCCCATACATGATTTGAAAGTTTGGCTTATAGACCCCATTCACATCTGGTATTAATTTGTGAACCCTATCTGGATAGGGTATCTCGGGAATGACATCTGACCACAGGCCTTTGCATTTACCTGATATTAAGCATTCTTGTTATCTCAATTTTGTGATTGGATCTCAATCTGCAAATTAAATGGAGCTGGTGGAAAATATGGCGCTTACCACATCTAGAGAGGAGATTCTGCTGTATGGGATCTACTTATTTTTCCTTTTTGGCAATATTTTCCAGTCAGACTGAAACAACTCAACAGCTCTTGGACGGACTGAAAATTGTGTACAGGCATTCATGGTCTCCAGAAGACGATACCTACTGACTTTGCTAATCCCTGACTTTTCCTCTAGCGCCACCATGACGTTCACATGTGTGGTTTTGAGTGAAGTGTCTCAACAAGTATTGGATGGATTGCCATATAATTTGGTGTGTCTCCTTCAGGATTAACTGTAATAATCAATAATCATCTGACTTTTTAGCATTTGTCCAATTCTTTGGTTTATGACGAAATACCTGCAAAACTAATGACATTCCCATCAGCCACAGCTGTACTTAGTGCAAATTTGCAAATGTCAGCATGCTCATATGCTAAACAAAGATGGTGAACATGCCATACCTGCTTAGCATTAGCATTGTCATTGTGAGCATGTTAGCATGCTGATATTAGCATTTAGCTCAACGCACCACTGTGCCCAAGCACAGCATCACAGAACTGCTAGCATGGCTGTAGACTCTTTAGTATTGTTTTCTTGAGATTTTAGCCAAACAGAACAGACTTTTACACCACAATTTGAGCCAGACCACCTCCAGATTCAATAGCATTCCAATTGTAAATCACTGTGCGTGCATTTACACCTAGATGGAAAATCTGCATTTTGGGAGTTTGATAATTGTTCTTAGTGTAATTTAAAAATTGTGTCAGGTTTTATGGCATGCTTTAGAAATATTTTTGATGTGATGAAATAAGATGTAGTGTTTGCCTGTCAATCAATCTTGAGAGTAACAGCAGGTTCCAGTCATACGTTTTGAATTTTGGTGGTTGGGTGACCCTTGTATTTACAGATTGCCCCTTTAGCTGATCTGTTGCACTGTATCTAATTTATTGCTGCATTACCTCTTTGATAATGATATGATTTGGAAGACTCTGTTCCACCTCTAAAATGTACAGTTACTGTACCTTATTAAATTAGAGATATTACATTTAAATGTTTTTTATTAATAAAGAGGGAGTGTGAGTAGAAGCATGTGAATATGAAATATATATATATAACCCATTCCAACTTTATCATCTATATTCCCAGTAAACTAACATGTGCTATGGAAAGTACTGCTCTTCATCTTTATTAAAACTTAACAGACAAAGCCAGTCAGATTAATGCTGAGATTATTTCTTATCTCCAGAGCAGCAGTTCCTCTGATAAATTCTTGTGTAGATTCAGGTCTGTAGGTTACAGCTAACCACATCTTCTTCAGTGAATAAAACATGACACTGCCTTTGCTGAGGTCTGAATCCTGTCCTTTTCTGTAGAAGCAGCTTGTAAAGAAATTCCTCCCTCTGAAGGTTAACCTTCGTCTAAAAATCAAAGAGACAGGAAGAAGCTCCAGGCGGAGAGAGTCTTTGCCAGTTGCAGAGTGAAAACCCAAATGTTTATTGAAGATACTGTAGGAAGACTCTGCAGGTTTTATTGATCCACTCCAAACTGCCACAAACCATACGTCCATAATGAGATGTACTGTGAGCACAGGAACTGGAGATCACCCTTAAACCAGGGCATCTATACAGCTGCTTACATTTGTTTGGGCATCATCAGCCCAAACTGGCCAGAGTTTCTTCAATCCACAGAGGAGCATGTAACCCCCTCTGTTAAAACATGAAAACCAGTGGTGGCAGGAGTATTCAGATCCTTTACTTTAGTAAAGTAAAAGTCGGCGGGGGTACAGGAGGCACGCAGGCCAACAGGACTACCAACGGGGCTGCCGAGGGTTGAAAACCGGTCTGCAGTCAGGTCTGCAGACCAGGCCACACAACCGGTTTCTTGCTCTTGCAAGCCTTCCCACGCTGCTGAACAGGGATAACCTCTGTATCATCTTCACTGCTAGTGCTATTGTTAACATGCTTGCTATCAATCATGTGGCTGAAGCAATCTGCCCGTGACATCTAAGGTAACGTTAGCAGAGATAAGCTGTTCTAACTGACGGACACCATATCTGCAAAGGTGGAACAGTTAACACAAACCATCATAACACAGTTAGTGAGGCTGAATTAACTGCAGGTGACTAAAGGCTAAGCTCGAAGCTAAGCTAACAGGGCAGCAACAAAGGCAATCACCTACTGCTAAGATCATTTCGAAAATGAAAGGTAGCAACCCTTATATGATGTGGACAGAGAGAGTAACAGAGTAGATACGAAGAAGATCAGGAAGAGTGAAAGGATTAAAACAGAATATTGAGGAGGGAGAGAAATTGTAGACCGAGGTTATCGATCATACGCAAGTCACAATGTACATTACAGGAAGCAGCATGGGCCCTGCTTCCCGTGACATCACTCTGGTGGAAACGCTATCAACTTGTACACATCCGAAATGTGCAGACCTGCCAACACTCCTGTTTTTCCCGGGTGTCTCCCGTATTTCAAGGCCATCTCCCAGCGCCCTCCTGTCTTGTTGTTTTTCCCAGGAAACTCCCGGAGTTTGCATGGGCCTCAAACTTTATTATGAATAATCGTCATACACGGATCCATAAGTTTTGTATGTTTGACGTCACCCAAGTTAACCCGATTCAAGGGGCATGTACGCAGCTAACTTAATGTTAGCTATTGTCAAAATGTCAGGGCATGACGGCATTCCACCTAAAAAATCTAAATACTCTACTTATCTTTCCATCCCCACACACACAAAACCTCACGTATTTTGAAACCTAAATGTTGGCAGGTATGGAAATAGGGCCTGAACTGACCAATGTTTTTTTGTAAGAGGTCACAAACCAAAGAGGTTGGGAATGACTGATTTAATCTTTAACAATGCATTGTGTTTTATAACCTCTTCATATGTTTTTTCATGTTAAATTTTAATATGAAAAGTAACTAGCAACTACTGCAGTCAAATGAATGTAGCACCGTAAAAAGTACAATATTTCCCACTGAAATGCAGTGGAGTAGAAAGTAGTATAAAATGGAAATACTCAAGTAAAGTACAAGTACCTTAAAATTATACGTAAGTCCATAAGCCTACTTAAGTAAGTGTACTATGGAGAGAAAGGAGGAAAAAACACTTGAAACTGCTCTCCAACAACCTGATATGATCATTTTTTATTTAACTGCAATATACAGTATACTTTAATTATGACTAATAGTTGTTAAACTTAAGTTTTATGGAGCAGTAATCTGACATCGGCCTGTCTGCTGATTGTTTGGAGCCTATTGTGAAGACGTCAGTTACAGAAAGATTACAGAGAGGTGAAGCGCAGCAGTACAGACAGCCAGTGAATAAGTGAACTGTGCCTCTGTGGATTCTGTCTCCAGCACAGATGAAGAAGGTAGAGTGGCACCGCACAGCTTCTGAAGCTGGTGGGAGTGAGCTGATCTCAAACTCTTTGCCACTTATCGGATTCCTTTTTAAAAGTTCCCCAGTGTGTCCTGCTGAAATGCTGCGCCACAAGTACAAAGAGGAGACGGTGTTTCCACAGCAACACAGTCTTCCTAGTCCCTGTTTGAGCTGGAGTCATGGGTGTTTAAAGGTCAACACAAGTAACATTTTCTTTTTGTATATTGCACCTGTTGTTTTTGTATGCTTTGGTTTTTTTAATTCATGAGATGGAAATTGAAATCATCCTTCTTTTGTCTTGGAACTATTAGGTAAATTGATGAAGATGGTGGAGAAGGATATTTGCTGCTGTTCCCCTAAAGGGCAATGACATGGTCCTGTAATATGTCACTTGGCGCTGCACAGCAGGATGGACTCATTAGTTACAGAAAAGCTGCTTTACGAAATGTATGGCTGCTGGTGTCAATGTGCAACATACTGAATCCCTACCATCTCCAGAGGTGCTGTTCTGTAGTTGAAACTATTATAGTGCTTAAAATATGAGTGTATTTCAATATTAGATTAATAATCCAATACCTAAAATAGATCAGAAATGGCCCTTTAGTCCTCACACAGCCTTGCATTGGATACTTTTATTAACAACTTGATACAGTAATATTTGTCTCTGTCAGTAGTTCAATTTGGGTTGCAAGGGATGACGTCAGTAGTTCAGTGAGATGGAGATTGAGTTTCAGAATTTGAGTCATACATTAGTTGATGCACATTGTCTGTGGAAAGAGTAAAGACATTGTGATTCTGCATGATGATAGCTGTTCATTTTGTCAATTTTTGTCAAAGATTCTCACATTGTTCTTTTACATTAAAATACTTAAATATACCATAATCATAAAGCCACAATATATTTGTTGACTGACTCCAATAGTGAAATAACAATTTGAGTTATTTCACTTATCTGAGCTGTTTTTTCAGATTTGTGGTGGTGATTATTATCACAGGTAGCTGTATTTATTCATGCTGACAGCAGCTCCATCCTGTGGTGTGAAACGGTATTACACACAATCCTCTCCTGGCATCATCTTGTTTCCAATCTAATTTCACATCATCACAGAAGAATATCTTCCACTCCAATGCGCTATGTGTCACTGAGCACACAGCATTCAATTTAGAATGAATTTACAGAGAGATATAGTCAATACTGATTTAAAATGTGTCAATGAGTATGACATCCAACCTCATGTGAAGGCAAACACCAAGACAATAAATGTTTTCATGAGCCATTTTGACCCAGACTTCTTGCACTTAGTTTGATCCCTGGATGATGAATGAATAAAGAATGATGAATAAAGATGAACTAACTGTATTCTCAGTGTGAGCTGTAGTTTAGATGGTTTACCCTCCTCTGCATCACATGTTACCGTATGTTGTATATTCAATAGCTGTGATAAGGATGAATCTGTAAACACTGACTAATACGATTGTAGTTACCCTCTTTTTTGAAGGAGTTAAGAGCACATTAAATGTAGTAGTTTGTATTATTATAAATTTCTATTTTATCTTTTCAATCTGTCATTTAATTGCATTTGTATTTATACTTTACTTTATTTTTAGTCTCCACTGTAAAGCTCATTGTGCTGCATGTTCTGAAATGGGTTAGGCCTACATAATAAACACTTATTGATTAACTAATTAATGTGGACTTTTCCTCTCCATGTTTTTTTTTTGGCCAAAACCATGCTAATTTGCATTAGTCTGCAAAAGCATGATACTATTGAAACTACAGTACATAACTGCATCTTTAACTATCACTCTTTTACTCTTTTTTTAACCTATTTTCTAAATAAAACAACAACCAAATAGCCAAAAACATCATAGATAGATATTTTCGTCTGAGATTTACGAGGTGATCCCGAATGCAGCATATGCCTTGGTGCTTCCAGGGCTCTCTCCTCGCATCCTTTTGTGTCTCCTGTCCAATCAGCGCTCGGATGCGGTTTGCTGGCCGCTCATTGGTCGCGAAGGAGGAAGATGCGACGGCCATGGAGAATAGACAGGGGACTTTTCAAACCATCCTACCGATGTGATTAATAGGCTATTCTTAAATTATTTCAATGCATTGACTCGTCGCGGTCCGTAGTGTAAGGCCTTTGAGTTATTATCTACTGAACGCCGGTCGGTTTTGGTGTTTTTTTGTTTTGTTTTGTTTGTTTTGTTGGGTCGTTTGATGTGATGTCGGGCCCGTCGCGCTGCTTTGTAGGTGAAGTCACTCCCTAGAAATGTAGCTTGGGGTTACAACACTGGTAGAGCTATCACTGAAGGTAAGAAACATGCTGAAACGGTACTTAGACACAATAAAATGGCGCCATGAGTTGTTATGGGAATCTAATTTGACTTGTGGTCCCGGTTTAATACCTGATAGGCTACTTGACTTGTGGGCCTAACTATGAACGGGCTGCCTGGTTTAGCATGAGATACTAAGGACTGTAAAGCTATGAAAATTCATGAAAAGCAGAACTATTTAGACTTGACACATATTGATAGCAGTAATTCAGTGCTGGTAATAGTGGATTAAAAATGATCAAAATGAAAAATGTAAAAATGCAGGCCTACTAATATTTGCAGAGTAACATGTATCATAATGAATATGCATATGACATGTATAATATCATAGGAAGTTATGTGTGGACAGGGTCTGTCAAGCAACTTTAATGTTATAGCTTCAGTTGTTTGGAGAGTGAGAAATAGCTTATTCATTTACACTCTGATAGATGGAGGTGAACCTCCAGAGGTGTGTGTGTTTAGATAAAGTTACAGCTGCTCTCCTTGTAGTTGTTGCTGTGTGGACGATGCTCGAGCGATGTCTGATGTTGAGGCCACGTACGCAGACTTCATCGCCTCTGGCAGGACGGGACGCAGGAACGCCATGCACGACATCCTGCAGAGTCCCACCGACCCCGAGGGACGGGAAATGCCCCTCACCCTGTCTCTGTCCCAGCTGCACATCAACGCAGGAGGGGGAGGTAAACTACTGCATTATACTGTAGTGTATTACACAGCACTTATGCTCATAACATCAGCAATGCCTTTTTAGCTTTGTACGCCAGATCTCCCTGCATGACAAGTCTTTCACAGAGGGATTTAATCTTAGTGTTTCTTGCACTTACATAATTCAGGAAAAAACTTCAGGACTGTTGTGCATTTTCCTTTATTTAGAGGCAATTACAAAGCTGGCTGAGATAACAAATGTTTAATTCGAAGAGGCAGTTATCCTCTGTGAGTTGAATTTCGTACAACATTGTTACAAATTGCTTCCAGGAGAGCAGGAAAAAGGCATTCATCAATATAACAAGACTAAGAGTCAACAGCCATGCTAGCAGCTCTGTGAGTCTGTACTTATGCACAGCGGGGGCTTTGAGTTAAATGCTAACATCAAGAAACATGCTCACAATGACAATACTACCATACTGATGTTTAGCAAGTAATATTTACCAGGTTCCCCATCTTTGTTTAGCATATTGACATGCTAACATTGGCTAATAGGCACTAAAGACAAAGTTCAGCTGAGGCTAATGGGAATGTCATTAGTTTTGCACATATTTGGTCATAAACCAAAGTATCTGGCAATATGTTAGGCATGATTGGGACCCAGGAGTATAACCCAAAACATGGAAAACACTTTTCTGCAGATGGAGACGACGCTGAGGACAGCCAGAGCTCCTCTTCCTCCTCGGCCCACAGGGAAGCTGAGCAGAGGAACAGCTAACCTGCCACATACTCCTCCTGCCAGTGGACTGAGAGTTGCGAGATGGATCCCAGCTGCCATTGTGACGAAGCCGTTTGTCCAAAGTGGGCTGGTAGCCGGAGGGTAGCACCACCACTGCTGAGGTGCCTGTAAGCAGGGCACTGACACCCAAAAAATCCACTGTAGAGGCGCTGTGCTGCGATGTGATCACCCAGTGCTCTCATGTCCCTGTGGCTCTGCTGTGCACTAGAATAACAAGACTTTTGGCAGGGGAGTATTTCAGAGTTGGAGTAAGCAGAGAGACACATTTGTAGCTCCTGTACAGCTGATTTTACTTTCAGTCTCGGTTACTAAACACTGGGTGATTGGAATAAAAAGAGAAAATAGACTGAGATCCTATGTGAGTTTTGTAGTTGTGCAAGCAATTTGTAAGACCACTGAGACGTGCTGATGTAATGGGTCACAGTGGGAGTAGCATGTTTGTAGTGATGCTGATAGAGATTATATTGCCAGTTAATGGCTTGTGCTTCCTTTAAATTGACAATACTGTAGAGGGAATTGGACCACTCAGCTGTAGTAGAGCTAGGAAACACCATGAACAAAAACACTGGGTCTTGGTTACTTTATCTGTTGAAAGGTGTGTTCACTGATTTTGTTGTGTTTGATGGTCAAAATCCAGTCATATACTGTATGTGAATCTGGCCTCTACTGTTGTAGAGCACTGGGATGGTGGTGTGACAGTGTTCTGTTGACCAACAACACTTAATAATACATTTACAGTTAGTGTGGATGACACATTTCGAAGGCAGTGGTCAGTGGTTAAAAAAAAAAAATGATGATGGTGTACTATCTTTTAAATGTTTATACTTTTTTCATTTACTTTTCTAATGATGCCATTATAATCACACCTTAAAGGAGTAGTTTTGGGAAATACACTTATTTGCTTTTTGCCCAAAGTAAGATGAGAGGATTGATACCACTTTCATGTCTGTACGCTAAACATGTAGCTGGAATCAGCAGAAGGTTAGTTTAGCTTAGGATAAGAAGTGGAAACGGGGAAACAGCTAGCCTAGCTCTGTCCTAAGGTAACAAAATCTGCCTACCAGCACCTCTAAAGCTCACTATTTAACATGTTATATCTTCTTTGTAGATTTTGTACAAAAACTGATGTGTAAAAACGACAATTAGCTGCTTTTTTGTAGCTTCCCTGGTGTTTTAAAGAGTATTCGTTAGCCCTGAGATTAGCTAAGTGTGTTCCTCCTTTCTCTGTTCGTGTTGTTCATTTGTGTACTCCGGTTTCTAGCAGAAGGAGAAACAGTGTTGTTTTTTTAACCAACCATAGACAAGGTAGCTAAGCTAATTAGCAAAGCTAAGCTAACCAGTTGCTGGCTCCAGCTACATATTTAGCGTACAGACGCATGTGTGGTATCGATCTTCTCATCTCACTCTCGGCAGTAAAGTCAATAAGTGTATCTCCCAAAATGTCGAACTACTCCTTAAATGTAGATATGCAATACTCAGTGGAGCTTCCAGTGTAACATGTTTGTGTGAAAGTTTCTATCTCTGACATTGAGGCTGAACTACATTCCTGCTTCTTTGTGTAATAATGGATACACCCCATAATCATCACACGCAAAGATCATCATGCATGCACTGTTAAAACTGTGTATTTTGTTATTCTCTCCCCAGTATAATCTTACTGTAATACTGCAGCTTGACTGTGTCTGATTCTTATTCAGTCAGAATATTATGATGATAATAGGGCAAATATAAGTCTTTTTTATAATACTCATTCAATCAGGTTTTCGAGTTGTAAACTGCCATGTGACTGTATAGTGACTCACACCCGCTTCAACAACACTGTGTAAACCCGGCTGTTCATAGTTCAGCATGTAGAAATATGGCAGGTGCATGATTCTGCTAAGTGTGTAGGTGTTTGTCTGACTGCCTATAACCATATTTTCTACTCTATGTGTCCAAACAAAATAAACAGATGACAGGAAAATGGAAAGTTTCATGTCTTGTTGTACTTCTGCCATTTGGCCAACAGGTGGCACTGTGGGAGAATTTATAAAACTTGACATTTAACCATGCATGACACTGAGACTGTGGTAAATACTAAACTGTATAGATTATGGTTAACACCGTTAACAATTTTAAAATTGAGTATTTGATTAAAAAAAATGAAAACGGAAATGTGATAAGCCATTAAAAGGTTTGCTGATACCTCAGAATTCCTCGAAGGGATTCTGTTTGTTCATGTGTTTTTAAATGTGTAAAAGCCTTCTCTACTTCAACATAAACAAATGTTGTGTTTCCGTATATAAAGCCCTAAAAGACCATCTGTCTGCTGTGCCCCAGTGTGTGTGTGTGTGTGTAAGAGAGAGGGTGTGTTGCGGATTATGCAAATAATCATTAGACAATTGTACCAGGAAGTTTCAGTAAGAGAGAAAAATCCCCGACCAGGTTCCTCATTCTGGTGGCTGCATGTAACAGTCCATGTCAACAGGCTGACCCACTTGTCAGAGTGAAAATATCACCAGTCTGTCAGTCCACCCGTCTGTCAGCCAGTCGGATGAAAACACAGAGAAGAAATCTGAGGAGTAAAAAACTTCTTCACAGTGGATGAACTGTTTCCTTGACCAGGGACACACACTAAGAGCGGTAAGCACAAATGCATGTGAAGTGTGAATGACACCAGTCATCAGGTCACTGTGCGCTCATCAGTTATCTGTTCATACACACTCTCACACACAGACACACACAATAGAAGATGTGTGATTGAGTTTAATTTGTGGAAAAGGGTTAATTTTTTTAGTTTTGAGTGACTCGACTGGAAATGATATGCTTGTCTGTGATTTTTAATGTATCAATCCATTTCAGAAAGTTACTTCAAATAGAGTTTATTTAAAAATGATTTCAGTTATTGTTGGATTTTTCTTGAAAGTTGAGGACTGTTTCATACTCAGTATGGTTTCATGGAACTTAAAGTATGGTTTGGCGTGGTTTTGAAAAACAAGAATATTTTGTAAATTGTAGTAAATCACTGGTTTAACTTAAGTTGATGTAGGTTTTAGGTGGCTACGCAGTATATGCTATCAGATTAGTCAATTAGTTGCATCAAATTCTGCAGTGGTTCATCTCCTCTCCTCTCGTTTCATTTCTTCTCCACTCCCATCTTTGGCTCAGTCCATTGCCAAAGGAGGAAGTTTGCATGTTGGTCATAGCATAGCACATCGAGTGTGTGTGTTGACTCCTAATCTGTTCAGACCCCTGGTTTCCGGCTGTTTGCTGACTGTCAAGTTAAAAATATAACAGAGGCACTGGACCAATAAAACACATAACCAGTTACAAACTGCCAAACTGTTAGCCCTTTCACACTTTGTTGCTTTTGTCAACAAAAACATCATGGCTCATAGACACGTGAACAAACAGATGGTCTTTTAGGTCTTTATATACGGAAACACTACATTTGTTAATGTTGAAGTAGAGAAGACTTTTACAATGTGACATAAAAACACATGAACAAACAGAATCCCTTTGAGGAATTCTGACTATCTGCAAACATTTTAATGGCCTATCACATGACTTACTGTCACTTCAATTCATTCACTATTTAGACATGTTAAGAACACACTGAGCACCAATTCTGGTTTTCAGGTGTGCCCTTCTTTTGTTTGCCATTGGGTTGGTGGTGCTTGAATCTTTTTTTCCTCTAACTCCAAATAATTTAAGATTCATTTCAGCCCCTGACCTGAATCTGACACCTGAATATCTTTGAGGACAATAACCACTTTTGTGTGCATACTATTACTCAAAATTGTATTATAAACTTAATTTCCTTAGGAACAAAAGTACCATTATGTGGTAGAAAAGGGTACGTGTAAAAGGTGTCATGCTGCTATTGGAGGTTTTAATGCTTTTTGTATTGAATGTACATGGCTAGTTTTTAGCCTCGCTAGTGGTGTGGCTGTAGGGATGGCAATGGCAGTCGGTCCACCAATTTGGTCCAGAATGAAATATCTCAACACATATTCGTGTTGACATTCATGTCAAAGTTTTCGCTTGTCCTGTGAAATAGCTTAACATCTACTGAATGGACTGACACAAAATTCATGGTTCCCAAACAATGAATCCTTACGACTTTGGTGATCCTCTGACCTTAACGCTAGAGCCACAATGAGATTTACGTTTGTGGTTTTGAGTGAAATGTTCTGACAACTATTGGATTTATTGCAATGACATTTGGTACACACATTCATGTCCCCCTTTAGGATGAATTGTAATAACTTTGGCAATCCCCTGACTTTTCATCTAGTGCCATCATCGGGTCCAAATTTCAGTTTGTCCAATGCTTTGGTTTATGATCAAAAATCTGCAAAACTACTGACATTCCCACCAGCCTCAGCTGTACTTTGTGTTTAGTGCTAATTAGCAACTGTTAGCGTGCTAACACTTTAAATTAAGATGGGGAACATGGTAAACATTATACCTGCTAACATCAGCATGTTAGCATTGTCAGAGAGAGCATGTTGCCGTGCTAGCTTAGCATTAAGGTCAAAGTGCCGCTGTGCATGGCTGTAGAGTCTTAAGCTGTGTGTCAAATGGCGTACTCCCGTTAGTACACTTACATGCAGTATACTGCGTACACTATGTAATGACTTGTGTAGTGCGTTAATTTTGACAGGGTAGTGTCATCCCAAATCGAATACTGCTGTTGTGCGCTTACCGGAAATGACGATCGCAACCTTTGACCACGTCTTCTTCTTCTTCTTTTTAATGGCAGATTGCAACCGGGCTGAGCATTACAACAACATTTTACTGCGATTGCCACACGCCGAAATATCTGCCAGCACGTTTGCTCACTTGACTTGAATTCAATTATATTAAAAATGAATGAAAAATGAACATGCTTTTACTATTAGCCGTAACAATTGCAACCGCGGTCACCATTTTCATACGTTGGTGGTCCTCCCCTTCTGCTACGTGGCCAAGATGGCGACCGTTGAGGGTGAGAAGTGTGCAGCGTTCCACACTCAACTTTCTGGCCGTTTTGTGTACACCATCCGGGTACTTACAGTACACTGCATTTTGCCATACTTACCAGTGTGAACGCACTTATGCACTCAAAATACTACGTTTGAGTACGCAAGTAAGCGATTTGGGACACAGCTTTTCTCTTTGTTTCCTCACGTCATATTCAGGTCTGCATCAGTACTGCACTGGCTCTTGCCACCTGAATCTCATTAAGGACTTTAAACACTTGTTTTGCATGTTATAACCCCAACATGTATCACATACTGAATTTCCTTTGGAACAAAAGTGCAGTTGTGTGGTAGACAAGGGTAAGTGCAAAGGTGTGCTATTAAAGTGTTTCTAGCTGCTCTTGGGGGCCAAAAAAGTTTTAATCTTTGTGATTTTACTATTAATTGTATGTGGAAGGTTGTTCCTCATTGGTGATTCCTCTTGACCTTTGACCTACTGGCCAGACACCATTTATTTCAAGATCCATTGTCCCCTTCTGTCTAACCTCTGTTCTAGGTTTCCTGCTGTTTTAAAAAGCATTCATTGGCACACTAGCTAAGTGTGTTCCTCTTGTCTGTTTGTGTTGTTCAATCATGCAATTTAGTTTCCTATTTCAGAAAACAGGTGTTGATTTATGACCAACATGTACTTCTGCTGCTGTGACGCCTGAATTTCCCCGCATTGTATCAATACAGTGTATCTTATATAATCTTATCTTATCTTAGATCTTCACCTTGTTGTTTAATTATGCTCCTTTGGCCAAAATCTCTTTGTAAACGGTAGTGTTTGTACTGTGGTTCACCATGTCATTACATTATTATTATATTATAATTACTCTAAGCTCTATCTGTACTGTCAGTATTCCTGTTTTTTGTGTTTGTATGTGTTCTTATTCATATCCTGTCAGAAATGTACAGCAAATCCGTGGAAGAGCACATCCCTGCTCCGTTTGAATAGAAACACATGTTATGACTGGATTCGTTTTAATAATGTCAAATGTAAAATATCACCGCCAGCTGGTCTCAACTGGACTCTTTGCATTGTAAGCAAAACATCTGCAACTAAGGTGATGATTCACATACACTCACATAAAGGTTAAATATGCCAGTCAAATTGATAGAAGCAGTTCTTTTAATATAGTATCAGTTAGTTGAAACATTAACAAAAACCAAAACTGACTTTAGCAAGCCAAACAGACCAAAAGCAGAAGGAAAGAAAGGAAGTAAACATTGAGCATTTAACTGACAGTATTCTGTACAACGCTAATAAAGCTGAATATACCAAGCTGGCAGAGTTATCAAATATTCTCTAATGGGTCCAAAGTTTGATTACATATGCCAGGTTTCGCCAGGGAAAAAAACACAAGCTTCTACCTGGATGTGAACTTTGACATAAGGTTTTACTCACTGTTTATATGGGGCTGCATCCTCACTGTTACAAAAAACACATTATGCTGGAAATAGTACCACAAAAGAACCTTTGCTCTCATTGCTGAAATTAATGCGTAAAATTAGTTTATAATGATGCACTTTAACAAGGTGCATGTGTGGGTGTGCGTTTTCCTAAAACATTTTAAAATTAAAAAAATTTAAATGCGCACTGCTGAGAGTCTTATGTATAAAGTGCCAAATGCAAAATAAGTGCCCACATGCTCATCTCCCGCTGCAAACTCTAAAAACCAGAAGGTACATCATCTTTCCTTTTGTGGTCCCATTACGTAACACCTTCTCTGAAATAACACCATTTATCACACAGGAATCAGCTCATGAAGTGTAAAAAGATCTTGTGGTCATTTGGTTGCATAGGTACATATCTGTATGCATGTAAAGGTCATGGTGTGTCAGTGTTTGTGGGCTTCCTGCTGGTTAGCAGAAAAGAGCCCCACTTCAAGCCACAACAACAAGCTACAATACAGAAAACTGCAGCCGTAAATCTTTTATTACACTGAATGGATATTGCATATATAGTATATTGTGCCTAAACTGGCCAAGAAATATTTAAAGGTTTCAGATTTTTTACTTCATAATAATACTATTGTCACTTTATAAATAGCACTAAAGACATGAAAGCTGTTATTGGAAGCCACACCAATTCAACTCTTAATTTAGTTAACAGCTCCTTTAAGATTCATTCTGATTTTGTTATAGCACATACAAGAGTTTCCTCCCACCTCACTGTAACATTAAAAACAAGATCATATTCTCACCTCCTCTGTACTAACTCTTATTGCTGCCTGGATTATGATCACTGGCAATGTTTATTTTACAATCCAGGAAGTGTGACATCCTCATAAAGCACTAGAACACTTGATTAAAGGAATAGTTGCTTTCTTTTGGAGAGTTAGATGAGAAGATTAATATCACTCTCATGTCTGTACATTAAATATAGAGCTGGAGCCAGGAAGTGATTAGCCTAGCTTAGCATAAAGACTGGAAGCAGGGGAAAACAGCTAGCCTGGCTCACTCAGAAGCTCAAAAATCCACGCGCCATCACCTCTGAAGCTCACTATTTACATTAGCATGTTGTAGGCCTACTGTATTGTGTACTTATTAATCAAAGAAATTCTAACATGTTAATTAGTGAAATTGAGAGAAGTTGTGGATTTTAGAACACTGAACAGAGTCAAACTAGCTTTTTCCTCCTGCTTTATGCTAAGTTAACGTAATTGCTTCCTGGCTCTAAATCCCATGCACAGACATGAGAGTGGTATCGATATTCCTGAAAACAAGCATATTTCTCATTCCTTTAAGGGTGGCTATTAGTTACTTTTTTAGATAAGATATTTTAGTCAAAATATAGAGTTAGTTTATATAATACATCCCTCTAGATAAAACTACCCAACAGGATGGAAAGTTGCTCCACCTCGACCAGTTACAACATTAAAATGGTGCATAAGCATCTAGCACAACACAGAGTCCAACACAAAGTCCACGTAGCTTGCTTGCTAACGCGGATGAATTGCTAGCTGGCAAACATACAAAAATAGCCTACTGTCTTGAGTGGATAACGTCAGCTAATTCATCCAGACTCCCGGAGATGATCTGGCTGGTAAATCAGCAAGGTTGCCGTTTGCAATTAACTTTATCAGCTAATGTTATGAAGCAACCAATAGCCAATGCCCAGGATGCTCACTGTCGCCTACAGAGTGCGAGCATGAGCACGAGCGACAGGATGCTGACTGCAGCTCACTTAACGGCCACCAGGTGTCATTAATAACAAGGACTTTCTGAAAACTCTATATAGTACCTTTAAGTAGAATCTTGAATGCAGCACATTTACTTGAAAAGGAGTATTTTTAAATTGGGGGTATTGCTGCCTTTCCTTAGTAAAGGATCTAAATACTTCTTCCAGCACAGATTTTCAGTTGCTCCTCTATGTATATTGCATAATGTGACATGCTTAGTGCAGTATATCCACCAATACAACTCTCAGTAGCATCTGTATCTTACAGGCTCTAATCACTCTTCAGGTTATACTCTTGTTGATGAAACCACTGACCAACTTGTAGCAAAAAAGAGTAACTTGGACCTCAAGCTCTGCAAACACCCTGGTTAGGTATTTATTGGATCAGGTAATGATTAAGGCTTTTTTATTAGATACAGAACAGACTGTGATTTATACAGCATAAGCAGGTTAATCTGTGACAGAGACAGTGTTAAAAATCAGTGTAATGGTCCTTTACAGATAATTGAAGTTAGCTTAGTTTGTGTATGTGGGCATTTCCTCTTTTTTAAACACCAATTGATAAAAAAGGAAAAAATTAACATGTCACTGGTTTGGTTCTGTGTTATTTTTTACATTCCAGAGACGAAAAGTCACAGGTGTTTGGTACCAAAAGTTTTTAGTGTTGTTTCAGCAGCTGTAAATGGTAAATGTGTAACAGTCCAGCTCACTCTTCCTTTTTCTCACTTCCTCATGCAGGCAGGATGGGCTGTATGAAGTCCACACTGAGCGAAGGTCTGAGCGGAGGTGTGGAGGGGAAGATCAGCCAGCAGACTGTACGTACCGAGCAAACGCACTATGTCAGAGACCCCACCTCCAGTACAAAAAACAACATAGTAAGTAGTCAGACAGCTGGGTTGAGCAAAACCCAAATTTCAGTTGTAGACAATAAGACACCGATTTCTGCTCTCTGAGATAACCCAAGAAATGTGTAGTGGTGCTGATTTTAGCCCAAAGTGAAAATCATATAAATCATACGTTTATGGTTTTTAAATGTACCCTGGTGGACTAAAAATATAACAAATGGAATAGTGTAGATGAAAATACCCATAATCATCACTGGACTGTTGTGGTTTAGCCTTAACCTTTACTACAGTAAATTGGGAATGTTGTGAAAGTTCAAGAGAGTATTTTACAATTCAGATACATCTTTTGCTACCGATTCGGGAAAATAGCGACTCAGATATTTCCCAATGAACAGAACTTCCCTTTCTCACAAGATAATGTCTATCAAGAAATGAACAGATTGTGAACGTCTGTAGTCTAGAAGAGATAACTGCATGAGTCAGCTAAAATAATGGAAGATAGATAGATAGATACTATAACTTAGAAGCAGTTAATGACGTCTTTGTTTTTAAATAAGATTTACATTGTTTCTGATCCTCTCATTCTGCCTTTGCAGAATATTTCCCTGTTACCTGGTCAGGTGTTCCAACAGATGGAAGGTATGCCACATTTTTTCTTTCTTTATGTTTGTTTAATTCTTTCTTTCAACTTTCTTTTGTAAAAGTATTAGTGTAAAAACACATTGTTGGATAGCTTTCCCATTTGGAAAGAAAATGCTAGGAAATCTGAGTGAGGCTGTTCCAGAAGTAGTCTATCTTTGTTTTAACAGACTATGTTTAACATTTCTACAAACACAAGTCTACTATACTCATTATGACACCTGTGATGAAAGGAAAATCAAGCCTGGAGCCCACATGAGGTATCTAGCTAAGTCGCTAGCCTTGCTAGCTGGGTATTTAGTAGCTAAAGTCAATGTATTAAAGGCTTCAAGTCTATCTTAATACTACACACGTGCCCATATGTACATTGAAAGAGTAATTGGCCCCTGTAATCATTTGTGCTCTTCACTTTGGCCGTGAAGTAATCTCTTCCTAGCTCGACTCCAGTGTAAGAGATGGAGGACAACATCCACAGTCCTCATTTTGTGCAATAAAGTTCAACTAAAAGGTTTTGTTTTTTTAAAAAAGCTGAAGTTAAGCTGAACCTAATATGAGGCTTCAGCGGTCAGAGTTAGCCAAAATAAGTGGCTATCAAAACACTGGACAATTTTGTACTTAGTAACTTTGTAAAAGACCCATTTGATTTGGCTAAAGCCTCATATTAGTTTTGGGCTGAATTTTAGAACGCAGTGACTAATAACTTGTTCAATATAAATTGTGCATGTGAATATCGCATTAAAATAGACTGTAACATATCTTAACTATCCTTTAATGTTACTACATTGTTGTTTGCAATTAAATATCCAACTAGCAAGGCTAGTGACCTAGCTAAGCTACATCGTCCAGACTAGCTTAATGCAAACCAGTGCTAGCATATGTTGGCTAATGCTGAGCTTTCTGCGTTAAATTATAACCACATTCTGTGGACACTGAAGTTAAAACATTGTAAAATGAATAATAACTTCAAAAACTACACAAAATTATTCAGGTATGAAAGAATATTTATTACTAACATAACTAGTGGTTAGTGAAGTACTATAGGTACATACTGAGTGAGACTAGTGCTATTCCAGATATACTTACTTAAAATTTTGTGAGCCAGCTCAAACATTAGTAGAGGAAGATGATGATATTGATAACCAGGGACACATCTACAGTCACACTGTAATATTTAGTTGAGGTTGCTAGTGAATGGTTCTCCCAGTCTGATACCTTATGTAGTCACCATTTGTGGGTTTGTCTGACATTTGTGTACGTATGGTTGCCCTGCATATGACATAGATTGCAGGATTAAAATAAGCTGTGGGCCTGTTTATTTTGTTGTACAGTATTTAACATGTCAATGTCTTTTTCTATTTCCTCCTTCAGAGCAAAGGGGGGTCGGTAAAATAATGATCAGCCTTTACCCATATGAAGCTGTGCATCCTGACGATTTAGGATTCAAGAAGGGAGAAAAGATGAAAATCTTAGAGGAGTGAGTGTCCGATATTGATGGTAGACTGATTCAACTTCTGGAAATGTTATTCATTATTTATATACTGCATCATGTAAGGCAAGAACCAAAGATGAACGCTTAAACAAGCTGCGAAATGGTGCACTGTTTCAACTGCATACCACAAGGAGACTGTCAAGAGTCGGGTAAAGTTCACCATAACCTCTTCAACCCTGAGTCCCACTGGTCCATCCTTCATTACAGAGTCTTGCATCACCAGAAAGTGTTCAAACTCACAGAACATACTTTAAATTCTGGTGAAGATCCAAAAGTTTCAAATGATACCAATATATTTCAGGCTGAATTTGAAGAAGTACTCATTAAATGATGCTTTAGGCATGAGACAGACTTCATTAAAAAGCATTGTTCCTCATAAGCTTCATATAATTACAATGAAGTGTTGATACAGGCTGATGAATGGAAATGTGATATTCTTATATGTATAGACATGTATTTTTTTTCTACTTTAAAGCCACATAATGGGAAAATCAGGGTTCAAGAGGCTAGTGTAGCACTTTAGGACACCCAGATTTTGCAGAAGGTACTCTGTCAACATTGACAATAAAAGTAAAACAATAATTGTGCTAAAATGGATTGGTATTTCCTGCAGACATGGGGAGTGGTGGAAAGCAAAGTCTCTGACAACCAACAAAGAAGGATTCATCCCATCCAATTATGTTGCCCAAGTTGACACCATGGAAACAGAAGAGTGAGTAGATGCGTCTAAATAAATGACTTTATGTTGTTCTCAATAAACTGCTTTTGGTTTGTTTTCTGACATTTTGTTTCATGCTGACAATTTACATTGCAGTGTACATTGTACAAATCTCAATCTACATGAATTACAGAGTGAATCCTATTAAAAGCTACTATTCGTCATTAACCCCCCCTCATCTAAACTACCGATCACAAAGGAGGATTTTTAAGCTTTGAGACAACCGAGGTGCAATTTGTAAAAATGGGTGGAAAGTCAATATAAATATGATAAATATGTCCATTTTGTATATTCAGTGCATTTCCTGTTCATTGAAGGTGGTTTTTCAAGGACATCACGAGAAAGGATGCAGAGAGGCAGCTGTTGGCACCCGCAAACAAACCAGGCTCTTTTCTTATCAGGGAAAGTGAAACATCAAAAGGTATGGAAATTGCAACAGCCCTGAGAGACAGTATGCACATTTCCCACTTTCAGTACATGGAGTTCAGACTACTCTCCTGCTACATTTCAACCATTTCACTCTCTTTTACTTTTACTTGATTTTTCTGCAGGAAGTTACTCATTGTCCATCAGAGACATGGACGCCCAGGGGACAGATTCAGTCAAACACTATAAGATCAGGATGATGGATAATGGCGGCTACTACATCTCTCCTAAAATCTCCTTCCGTGACATCGGCAGCATGATCAGACACTACCACAGTGAGTGCGGCTCTTGAATGGAGGCGCTTAATATCCTTTTCTATCCTTAGTTGCCTGAAGACCTTAACTTATGAGAAAAATGTATTTAATAGCAAATGTTTTATTCATAAAATTTGATTCAGTCTCAGAATTACTTGGATGGGTATGCCATGCTATTCATTGTTAGTTATCAGTGTCTGTGTGTGTGTGTGTGTGTGTGTGTGTGTACCTTCCAGACAAAGCGGATGGCCTGTGTCGAAAATTGGAACGTCCGTGTGTGAAGCCCAAAGCTCAGAAGCCGTGGGATAAAGATGCCTGGGAGATTTCCAAAGAGTCTATTAAGATGGTGAAGAAACTCGGAGCTGGACAGTTTGGAGAAGTCTGGATGGGTGAGTAAAGAGAAAAATGTTGCCTTAATTTAATCAGTAACGTTGACTAGGAACAGCTTCTTATGCCCAAGAGTGGATAGAAAAGGGAGGGCTCATATACTTACTTAATCCCCTTCACTCCCTGTGGGACATAAGGCTACAATGAGCTTCCTATGGTCCTCCTAGTGCTGTTGCCTTGTAGTGCTGGAGAGGCTTGTGTGTCTCAAAGGTCCTTTAGCTCATGGCAGGACTGGTCTCAGTTAGGGTTTGTGATGAAAGACAGCATGCTGGCCCCTCAGGTTAACAACACCACCCCATGACCACAAAAAAGGGCATTCTCATGGAATGCATAAGTGTCTTCAGGTGTTGGCTGCTGCGTGGCATTTTACCCTGAAAGTCATTTCCTCATTAATTCTAAGACATCAGTTTGATTACCAAGAAGACAACCTGCTTGTAAGTTGCATCATTGTGTAGTCAGATTTCAATGAAATTTCTCACAACAAAAAAGAGGACACAGAAGCTCTTAAAAATTCTCACAATCAATCACATCCTCTATATCAGGGGTTCTCAACCTTTTGTAACCTGATTGAAAATGTCAGAAGACCACCTTCCCAAATAAATGAGAAAAAAACCATAACATCCAGGGTGCTTTGTGTTTAAGTGTCTCTGGAGCTTCGATGGTTTTAGCGCCTCATCTGACAGGATTTCACCACATTCAACACTCTGTGCTTTCAGCTCAGCATCGCTGTCTGCCATTATGAATCCACATTTAGTGTATTTAGGCTCATATTTCCTCACCATGTGCTTTGGAGCTTTTACTGGTGCACATCCCTTTTTCAAAAACCGGTCCATTTTGTGTCACTGCAGAGGGAACGTTAGCTAGCTAACAGCGGCAAAACACGTTTGTCTCTACCTGATGATGTGTTGTGATTGGCTGGTGATATTCTGTCATACTGGTCATTGAAATGATGCATTTTAATTTGATGTTTTTTAATTTATGTGAATCCTTGAGCACATTTAGATATAAAAATAACTAGCTTTGTAAATTACCAAAACAAATGTTTTTAAATTTTAATCTATCCATTTGGCAGTACCACTGCCTCCGCGGCCCACTAAATGGCACTCTGAGGCCCACCATTGGGCTGCAGCTCACAGGTTGAGAATGGCTCATATATCACATCAATAATACCTTTGATGTGATATAGATTATATCATTTATAATAGCACCTTTAAATATCCTGAAAATGGCACCTTGACTTTGGTTATTGAGTGAACTTCACTTTCAGTTTTGCAGGTCAGAGGATTTCTAATTCTTTTCTCTCATTTACTGTAAATTCAGAGCTGCAGAAGTGGCCAGTGCGGGGAAGTTCCATTTCCCCCTAATTGAAACAAAAATGACTTCCTTCTTTTGTTACCCATTAGGTGTGCCATGTGTTTTGGTCAGAACTGACTGCTATCTCTGGAAATAGGCCCAAATGTGTCCCTGCATGCCTCTGTAATAAAGACTGGCCCAGGAAGATCCCATTCATGTGTGCATCAGTGTTGTCAGTTTTATCATCTATGTAGGAAATGTTGGAGTCTGAAGGGAGATTTGCATCCGAGGTTTGGGAGTGGTGATGAAACACACCCACACACACACACACACACACACACACACACGCATATACCAGAAAGGGGTGTGCAGAAGTTGACTGACTAGGTTTTATTGCACAGTTTGATGTGCAAACCTTGCTGTGGCCTGATACTTACTTATTTTACAGGGATTAAAGACTTTGTCAGGTTTCTTATTTAAAAAAAAAACATATTCAAGCACTTACACAACTGCTGCTGCAATTCTTTGAAACCAGAGGGAAGTATATGACAACATGGTGGTGAAAAAGTGTTACCTCTCCTGGTTCCAGGTACGAAGTTTATTCTGCAATGTACACGTACTGTGGGTTGCTGTTTTATTTGTGGTAATGGTATGACATGAAATACACTGAAAAACTACTGAATAAATAGAAAAATGTGTGGTTATCAATGTTACAGTAAAAGGTTATTTTCAATCTTAAAAAGTTACATGTGAGAATATCAAAGAGGGCTATTCACTGTGGTGTCGTGATGTCTTTGGACACTTTGCATTCATGGCCGGGATGAAAAAAGAAATGATGTCAAACCAGGTGCAGCCGGTTTCACTGACAGTACAATATGAATGGCTCAAACACTGAAAGACAATAAAGCACTGTGAAAATAGGACATAACACCTTATGTATGAAGAGGGAGAAGAGGTTGCTGCCATGCCAAAATAAGTCACCTGACCCTGTCTGGGAATGCACCGTTAGTTCTTCCTTCTGGTTCATATAAGGAAATAGTCATCCTGGTACCATATCCCATATCCTGGTACCACCAAGAGCCCAAACTCACACTGCCCTACTCTTCCCTACTGCTTCTCCATCCTGTCGCTCTCTCTGTTACCCCACAGCTATTTCTTTATAGCACATCATTTTTTGTTTTGTTTCAAGTGTTTCGTGCTTATTGCCAGGCTTATACAGTGAAATGTTATTACTGCACTGTATGTTACTGCAATTATCTGTTGCTTTGTTCGCACTGTGTAAGCAAACAAAATTAGGACACTCAAAGAGGTAGATAAGAATAACTAAAATCTTCACTAGAAACTAAACTAAAAATAAAAAGTGCGATAGTGCCTGGTTTTGTGCAAAGTACACTGTACTGTATATTGTGTTGCATTGCTGTGACAAAGTGCTATTTTGGAAATGGATAGATAAAGCATCTTTATGTGGTCAAACAGCAGCTGCACGGTGGTAACTGTTAATGTGTATTTGGTCCTCTACCATCGACTGCAAATTCAAAAATGTATACTGTATGTGTACGCCCAGGAGTTTTTACTATATATCTTTGTTTCCTGAACTGTTGCCAAAGCTATTGTACCATCATGCACAATTTTGTCACCATTTTCCAGCTGCTGCTCAATTTCTCTTGTGCATTGTATCGGGAGTCATGCTAGCATTTTTTACTTAATATCAATATTAAAGACACTACACATCCATGGTCTGATCGCACCGGTGCTGTCACTTTTGTTGCCTGATTAGACGTCATCTTAGGACTCTGTGGGTGTGTTCAGACTGTACTTAATTGACATCTGTCTGATCCTCCCATTAGTTTTGTTGCACCTATTAGGGTGGAAGAGCTTGCACCTTATTGGTTCATGATGTTTTGGACCTCACTTATTTCTAGCATAGACTGTATATAAAGATGGACGATGCGTCTCCACTTCCTCTCATTGTAAAAAATGAAGCCAAAATACCCCGGTTACGGGAGCTGCCATCTTGTGCTGGTGACGTCATTTGGAGCCAGAGTCTGCGCAGTAGTGATCCATGGTTGAGCTGCGGAAAAATTTATTTGACGTGTACTTTGACTTTTCAGTTTGGCCCATGTCCCATCCGCTAACATGCAGGGGGCGGAGTTTATGACATACTGCAGCCAGCCACCAGGGGGTGATCCAGATGTTTTGGCTTCACTTTTGGGGAGCTGTCATGTCGTCCATCTTTATATACAGTCTATGATTTCTAGCATAGCCCCGCCTAACTTCAACCTGAGAAGAGGTCTAATTGTAGCCTGACATCGCCAGACCAATTTGCAAATGCGAATTAGTCTGGAACCTCTCCGTTTATTTTTTATTTCCAGGGCGCGTTATCAGTGGGCGCAGACCAAAATGCCTCTGGACGCAATTGGATAGACCTCCAACCAATCAGATCAACAAAACGTGATGTAGCGCTGAGCGAATCCTGTCTGAAGTACAGCAAACATATCTTTCTTATCAACAAAAGCTTTAAGTGCAGTTGTTTGTTCTTCTTTTAGAGAAAATATACCTTCCAGTTTTGTTTAATACTGACAGCGATAGTGGATTCAGAACGTTCCATGTTCATGAAAATAACTTAACAGTCATCGTATCAAACCCACCCCATATTAGATAAATGGGAGGGTGACCAGACGCATCTGCCAGAGCAAATTAAACATGAGCTTGCAGATTCGGCAGACTCCCAGGCTAGTCTAATTAGCCAGAATAAGTGAAAACACCTGTGTGCGTCTGCAGGGCCTTTAAATTGAATAAATGGAACAAATGGCAGAAATACCTTTTTAAATGGGTACTCCACTAATTTTACACATCAAGATCAGTTCACTAGTCATGAAGAGTACTACTACTAAAAACTGTTCTATAATATGGCTCTAAGGGGAGCTTTCCAACGTTTGAAAAAATAACCCTGATGATGTCATCAGGGTTTTTCAGCTCAGGCTTGAAGACATTTTTTTAACTGAAAGCCATGTTTTACAAACTCAGGTTGTGGTGTTTTATGGATGTGGGCATTTACTCGACAGGAAGGGTCTGATGAAAGATGTACTCGCGGCTCATGATATAATGGTGTCAGGTTGCATTATGGGATATGTAGGATCCAGTGCTTTTGGAGCTTGACCCATATGGCTAAAAATCAGGATATCTTGACCTCTGCCTCTTCAATTTTGACCATTCTTTTTTAAAAACCTGTTTATTGCAAGTCCCCTAACTTTGTGGAAGTGCAATGCTAAATTGACGGAGTGCCCCTTTAAGTTGCTCAAACTAGCATAACAAACACATTTTTGCTTAACATCATGCAATATTTCAGCTTTAACTTTGGTAAACTTCTGATTATTTAAATGTAACACTTGATTTATTTTTAAATGGTTTAGTATTTTTAAATGACATTAGTGTCATGCATCATTGAATAGGTTGAATATAGTGTTACTTCTTGTCATTGGCATTTTTTCACAGGTTCTTATTATTGTCACAATAGTTGGTATATACAGTGAAATCTTGCATCTGAAAACAGTTTGACTGACTGTATATGTCATTTGTAAATGGTTTTACAATTTAGGGCTAAATCATTCATTAACAACAACAAATCAAAAATTGTTCAAAAGGTTTTAGCAGAATAAGACATTTCAAATAGTCCAGTAGTCATGGTAGCACAGAAGACACTGAAGCCCTGCAGCATGTCAAGCAGATGATTTCATGTTTTCATGGAAATGTATTAATATTCTCCATTTCCCCAAATCTCTCTATCACCCTCTTCCCTTACTTTCTGCGCAATCAGCTTACTACAACAACACAACCAAAGTGGCGGTGAAGACACTGAAGCCAGGCACCATGACGGCTGAAGCTTTCTTGGATGAAGCCAACGTCATGAAGACGCTGCAGCACGACAGGCTGGTGCGGCTCTATGCCGTTGTCACCAAGATGGAACCCATCTATATCATCACTGAATTTATGGCAAATGGTAAATGAGCTTTATTTTCTACACATGCAGCTGATATTCTTATCTGGAGCAACTTCCAATGGGTGCGGCAGTACAATAAACCTAGATTATTAGATATTCAGAATAAGCATCCCGTAATAGGAAGTGCAAATGTCAGCAGCTTGGTATTGTGACATACTAGCATTCCTGTGACCACACATTGGGACAATTTCACATAGGACACAGACATATAAGACACTGATGTTGTTTCCTATTCTGTCTTGTCTTTAGGGAGCCTACTCGACTTCTTAAAGAGTGACGCAGGGTGCAAACTGCAACTACCCAAGCTCATCGATTTCTCAGCGCAGGTGATTTTGTCACTGACCACAGTGTGCTGCTTTTTCTCACAGCTCACTCTCCTCCATGATTGTGAAACAGACGTAACGTCACTGTTTCCATTGCTAAACTGAAATGAGGAACAAAAACCCAAAGTATAAAGCTGACATTTCCCTGACAATTCCCTGTGTTGGGTCAATGAGTCTATCAAAGCCAAACTTTTGTAAACTGTTAGTTGCTAGACTATGATAAGTAATTATTTATTATTTTATACATTTATTCATTTCAGAGGCAGGCAGGTAGACCTACTCTCAAAATCACATCAACCTTTCTCCTTAATGAAAAAACAAATGAAGGACCTGATTAACCTTTTTGGAGTGATGATCGCCTCTCCATACTTTTTTTATTGCTACCCTTGTGTTTTGACATGTCTCATGCATTGTGTTAATGCATGTAATGCATATTTTTGTCTTGTTTAATGTGATTTTGGTAACACTTTATTTTACGGGCCAGTTTCCTGGAAAGAACTATGTAATTTGGTACTTATTTTAAGGAAAATAGAGGGAAAGTTTAACTGGTACAACTTCAATTATTTAGTTCCAGTTAATTCCTATTGGGTAACCTCAGCAGGTGAAGTTTGTCTACTGTCAAACATACAATCCAACATATATGAAGGATAAAGTTCCAAATAATGACTAAATGATGAATGAATATTTATTTAAAATTTAAAGATTTAAGTGGAGCAGTTCCTTCAAGAAAATGATATAAGTATGTTTTTGCTATATTTAGCACCAAATTACGTAAGTCTTTGCAGGAAGCTTCCTAGACAATTATTAGGAAATTTCAGACCTGTGAAAAAAAGCATTACTGTGATTTTCCTTCCTTTTTTCCCTTGAAAAGTCTGCACACTCAAAAAAAAACTGTGTAGCTAAAGGTTGAATGAAAAATGAATGAATTTATATTGTAAAGCTCAGCTATGCTAACAGACGTGACCAGGTGTAGAATAATAGTAAAAAATAACTCGTTTGTTTGCAGTGTTTGTAGTTAGTGTTAGTCATATGAACATCAAGTATTTGTTAATCCAAATGTAATGTCTTATTTCACTTTTTACTCTGAGCAACAGTCAGACCCATTGTGTTCATTAAACAGAGAAAGACAAATATAGCAGCATGTGAGACGCTGTAACCGGGAGTCCACTACCAGCAGCTCAGTGTTTGAGCGATAGTTTGAACCTGTAGGTTTTAGTTTTGGAAATTGATGTTCACTTCGTGTTGGGTCTGGAGTTTTAGCTTGTTTGCATCTGAATCAGTCAATAACATCAGTTACTCCACCGGTGCTTTACAGTCTTGAGTTTGTTTGAATACATTTGTGAATGATTTTGCATATGATATAATTTAGGCTCTGTAGTGTGGTGCTGTTTGTAATGTTTGAGGCATTATGTACTGTGCATTCATTTTTCTTCACCAGTTTTCCGCCATTTTTATTGTTCGCTTTTTCAGTCCTGCTCATCTGGGATAATGATATATGATATACAGTGCCATTCTTGTACACAATATTTTTCTTGTGCTGTTGCAGATAGCGGAGGGCATGGCGTACATAGAGAAGAAGAATTATATTCACAGAGACCTGAGAGCAGCCAATGTCCTGGTGTCAGAGAGTCTGCTCTGTAAAATAGCTGATTTCGGTCTGGCAAGAGTCATAGAGGACGACGAATACTCTGCCAGAGAGGGTAAACTTTGTGTGTGTGTTTGTATGTTCAAGAATATGTGTGTTTCTCCATTTTTGCCTTGCGTAAGAGGTTTTTCCCATCACAAATGAGAGCTGACTAACTGACTGGATACATGTGACACATTCAAATAAAAATCCCCTATTTTAGAGCTATAAGCAGAATGGGCAGCATATTTTGAAAGAGCACTGTGTTGCGTGCCAAACCAGAGTTTTGGTTTCACTCCTCTTTTTCTCGCTCAAATGTTCTGGACCGCAATGACCAATAGCTCTGTTGGCCACCAACCACACACAGGGCCTATTTCCTTTCATAGTCTCCACTACTGGGACAAATGATACAGCCTAGTACACAGTGCTGTACAGAGAGATAGGTGGGAGAGAATGTATGCATCTGTGTGTCATAAGATGAAACCTGATAGGTCACTGATCTGGAACCAGGAGACACTGAAACTGCAGCAATAGGAACATTAAAATAAACACAAGCACAAAAATAGAATCTAAACCTTCCATTACATATTACACAGGTGAGATGTGTGGGGTGACATTTATGAATGGTGTTTTTGATATCCTTGTATAATATAAGTAACTGTCTGAGTGTGTGTGTCCTCCGCAGGAGCCAAATTCCCCATTAAGTGGACCGCTCCGGAGGCCATTAACTACGGCTCCTTCACCATCAAGTCAGACATGTGGTCCTTCGGAGTTCTGCTCTACGAGATCATAACCTTCGGGAAAATCCCATACCCAGGTAAACATTCACTGGACTATATGGTTATTATGTTATGTGTCATTATTATTACCATCATAAACTAGTGTGCCAATCTTCTCGTAACACATTCATCCTATTGTGTATTACTGTGATTTGTCACTGGAGTCATTTCAAGGGTTAAGAAGACTGCATTAGTATCAGCAGTAATAATAATAATAATAATAACCTTTATTTATAGAGCACTTTTCTAAAACCACTTTACAAAGTGCTTCACACAAGGCAACAACTTCACAACAAGCAGATCATAACATTTTACAATAAATTAATAACAAATAAAATAAAAACAAATGAATAAATAAAAACAAATAAAACAAGAAAAACTAATAAAACAAGAAAACAAATAAAACCAGCAAAAACTGTAGTCAATAAAGTCAAGAAAAATTAGGAAAAGCTCTCTGATAATAGTATGTTTTAAGAAAAGATTTAAAAGAGGTCACTGATTCTGCTGACCTGATTTCATCAGGCAGCTCGTTGCAGAGCTTTGGGGCTCTGACTGCGAGCGCTCTGTCACCTCTAGTTTTCAGCCGTGCTTCGGGAACAGATAAAAGACCTCTGCCCGAGGATCTCAGGCTACATACTGGCTTATATGCAACTAGGAGGTCAGATATGTAGGATGGAGAGAGGCCATGAAGAGCCTTAAAAGTCAACAGTAAAATCTTAAAATCTATTCTAAAACATACTGAGAGCCAATGCAAGGAGGCTAAAACAGGTGTAATGTGGTCCCTTCTTTTGTATCTTGTTAAATGCCTGGCAGCTGAGTTCTCTACAGTCTGGAGCCGATTAATAGATTTTTGGTTGAGGCAGGTGAAGAGGCTGTTGCAGTAGTCTAGAGCTAGTAGTCAAAGCTTAAATTACTGTCAAACCAAATGCCAAGATTCTTTGCAACAGGCTTGATGTGTCCCAACAGGGAACCAGCTGATGGCAGGATTTGTTTTGTTAAGTTGAGGGGGCCAATTACAACAATCTCTGTAGTGGTAGCAACAATGTAAACACATTATTAGCTGAAATAATAATTATCAGATTTTGATACAGGGTCCCTCTTCAGTTCCTGAAGGCCCCTATCATGTCATTTGATAGTGTGCTTTACTGTAGTAGTGGATATTGCCCTTTTCCCAAACAAAAAAACAAATTACCACAAACCAATTGCCCCAAATGAACCTGGGGCTATTAGGGGGCCCTTAGGGTTTTGGGATATGGAGCCCCAGAGGCATTTGTCAGCTTTGCTTGATTGGTAATCAAGCCTTGATTCAAGTAACCAAAATGTAATGTAACATTGGGCTCATAGTGTTCTGATGTTGTGTAGCATTGTGAAGATTTACTGCCCTCTACTGGTGTTTTTTATTTTCTGAACTGCATGTGAAAAGTTTGATGCAAAAATTCCAATCTGTTATTATTACAACCACTACTAATACTATAATAACCATATAACGAGAAGCTTCTACTCACTCTACCACCACTGCTACAGCTATATCATTTATAATAACAGCTGTTAGGTCTGAGACAATTACTGCTACTTGTATTACTCTCACTACTACTGCAGTTTGCGTGTTCTCATTCATGTCTGCTCGAGTATTTGTGTGTGTACACAGTATTTGTGTTGCCTCTCTCTAAACACTCCTATATGCACACCTTTGTGTACGCCTGTATTGTCCTCAGGTATGACCAAAGGAGAGGTGATGTCCTCGGTGCAGCGTGGCTACCGGATGCCTCGGCCCGACAACTGCCCCGCCGAGCTCTACGACATCATGATGTCCTGCTGGAAGAACAAACCCGACGACAGGCCCACCTTTGACTACATGCAGAGTGTCCTGGATGACTTCTACACCGCCACAGAGGGACAGTACCAGCAGCAACCATAAGGGAGGGACACTTTGATGAATAAAGACATTTCACATTCACTCCACATCATGTTTGGGGCTACTTTAGATATGTGATTTTTATTTTTGTAATTATTTGTATATATCACACATTCTATATACTGTATTTCTTTAATATACAGTATGCAGGTTTCAGAATATACTATATTGTGGCTACTCAAAGTGCCATCTGTGTGTACAAATACTATATTTTGTGCAGTTTAATCTCACCTTGTAGCATATTCTGGGGTATAGAGAGGAAGCATTTTGCACCAAATTGAAAAACAGATGAGCATTAAATCTTAATTGTGTCGTTTTCTTTTTACTTTTTGACAGCAGAGTCTGGTGCCAAGGCATTTAAATATTGTGGGCCAAACAGATGTTTGTGTATAAAGGGACTGAACAAACAGCAGACATTATACAAAGAGTCTGCAAAGGTAGGACAGAATATAGGAGGGTTAGTGTATTGATTTCTGTATAAACAGCTGCCTCATAGAGGCGGGGTCTGTGTAAATACTGTAGCGAAATGGGAGAAAAAGGGACACGCTGCATATAGGAATAGCTGTTAAAATGACTTGCAGGTAAAGCAATGAGCTGTGTTCAAACTCATTTAAAACTGTAAAAAGTGCGTGATTTAAACTGTCTGCAGACTGGACACTTCTCACATTTCACTTTTCATGACTTTAAAATGATAATGTATCATTTTATTGGTGTTTTTTATCTTGTATCTACCCCACGTCTGAAAGCAGCATTGTGTGTTGTGATGTTCCATAATAACATTTCCATTTGGGTTGATAGTTAAGGAAGATATTAGAGCAAATCAAGCTCTACAAAAAATATATACATGTAAGGCTATGACTATCCATTTTACATTTCATGACTAATGCTGCTCTAACAATGGAAAACAAAAATACTGTTTAATAACCGAATACTGAATGGGATTACAAGTGAGTTGTTTCTGTTTGCTTACTGTTTCATTGACCAGTGAAGGGTTGATCACCTTTAAGTCCACTTCATATTGAAGTGCTGGAGCACTTCTTGCTCATTTTGTTTGTTTGTGTAATCTGTTCTCTTTATCATTTCATCATTTCAAATATGGTATTGTATGATCAAACGTGTAATCTGGATTTTGAAAGTGGGTTTGACATCGGATGGCTCTTGGTATACTTGAGTAAAAATAACTTCAATTTAAACTTAACCTTAAATGTACAGAAGAAGGATACCCAATTATTGTATGGGCTATTTTGAACGTTTGAACCATGAACTGTTTGTTTGCCATTTAATGATCATTTGAGTTGTATACTTGTTGCTATTTGAAATGAGAACGTGTACATTTTGTATGGACTAAAGGTGTATGCAGTAAATTGTATTCTGTGTTGGATGTCTTTGTACATTTAGCTCATATTTAAGAGATTTAGCTGCCACTTTTACTTCAAGACACCTGTCCTAAATTATTCTGTAGATTTTCTCAAAAACAAACTGATCATGAGATTTTGAATTCAATTTGTCACTATCTCATTGCATTCAAGTTAATCACATTGACCTGAGAGAACTATAAAGACACAAGTAGCGTCATGTCCTTGGTATCAAAAAGTACACCCAAAAGAAAGGATAATTACATTTTAGTAATTTAATATGTTAACCTTGTACTCAAAAATTGTCTGAAATTCATTGTATATTCATTGTATAAAATTTAAACATGTATTATAAGCATCCATTTATTTAATATCGATCTTTTACAATAATTCAAAGACCACACAATACTGGAAGAGAAGTGAGGAGAACGGGCATGTTGGCAGCATTTGGTATGGCTATGTATATTAATCAAACAGTTATCTTATTAATTTAAGTATGTTGAGAAGTCACTTTAATCATATAGAAAGAAATATATCATATTTAACAATATAAGATTGACAAACCCGTTTTTTTGTTTAAAATGTATACTATACATAAGAGAAGAAAGAAAGAAAGAAAGAAAAGTTTTTTAGTCTTTTATTTTGAATCCACGGCTCGTTTCCTGGTCTGGTCACATGGTCTTCCAAGATGGCCGCGCCCTGGAGCGAAAGGGTAGGAGCAGAAAGAGTTGTGCAAGCAGGTTTTAATGACAGTTGAGGAGCTGCAGGTCGCAACTTACATCTCTAGAGAGAGACAGAGGAGCGTCTGAGAAAGCCTGTCACCCCCTCAGCCCTGCCGAGATGAGCAAGGACGGTTTAATCCTGTAAGTACTTCTGTTCTTAGCATAAACATGCAGTATGGTTAACGCTAGCATTTTGGCTGCTAGCTGGCAAAACATAGTGACGTTATGAAACTTTCCCGTGTCATTCTTATGAAAACACTTCTTCATACAACATGAACTGAATGTAGCATCTTGTTCTCTGTTTATAATCCTGTCCTAACATTTCCCGGTCATTAATGCTACGTATTAATCCTGACAAGCATAGCTCCTTCATTTTGTGGAGAGCTCTCATTCAGAAAACTAGAGCTTTAATATTCTCTTGCTCCCATTTAAAGGCGAGTCCCTTTACAACGTGAATTATTAGCTTTAAAGAATCATTTGGATCTTCTGATAAATTCGGCATATAGATAATTCATCAAAGAGCAGTTCATTTAAAAAAAACTTATTATTATAGATATGTATTTTGGTTTAGTTAGAATTGGCTCAACCTCCATGGTGCCTTTTAGCGAGAAAACATATATTGTAAACATATAACTCCTATTGTTATAGTTAGTATTGTTAACTGATTGTTACTAGATGAAAGCAGAATGGGTAGTGGATCACAACTTTTCCTGAGTTATCCCAGTTAAACGCCAATTGCCATTATTTCTATTTCATTTGAGTGAAGAGTCTAGTAGCAGTTCACATAGGCTATCCATTCTAAGTTGATTTAAAGTTACAGTAAAGTTAACATTTTAACATTCTGCATTTTAAGTCACTGGAAAGCAGTTTTTAGTGATCCATTGAACTGAATTGACGTCAGAGTTTGAATTTCAGTCAGGTTGTGATGCATGACTGATACATCCAAAGCAGCCTTTCATTCAACCGTTTTTCTGCTGCTGGAAGATGATAAGAGAGCAGAGGAGTGCTATCTCTCCTAATCACTCTGTCATTGACAGCTGGAAGCCTAATATGATTGCTGGGGAAAGGGAGGGGTATGCCTGTGTGTTAGATAACAGAAGCTTGCTATAGTGATTAGGACACAGCCAGCTGAGGCCCATTCTCCTAAAGGGCAAATACTTTTTGAAATTTATATTTGGATTGTTAGACACATTAGACATGTCAGTGTATGTTGGACTGTTGAAGTTGCCTCGCAAACATGTTAGAGCCATAGTCTGTATCAATTAGCATCACTTTGTTCTACAATAAAGCTTAGTAAAATTGGTGTGAGTAATATAACAAATGGGAGCAATGAATGTGACTTATTGTCACCAAAAAGAAGAGTCACATCCATGTGTCTTCTGCTCTGGTTCTGATTTCTTTTGGATACTTTATTATTACATTACGTTAACCCACAACTGCAGTGCAACTGGGATGTAATGGTTAGCAAACTTCTGCGGCAGCATTGTGTCGATATTGTTCTCTTTCACTGTAGCAGAGGGGCAGTCTTCTCTCCATTTGATATAATGAGCACAGAGAAGAGACTGATGCTAAACCTTGGTTGTTTTTTTTTCTATCCAGCCCCAAGGACTTCCCCCCGCTCCAGAACGATACATTCCTGCGAGCAGCACGAGGAGAAGAAACTGAACATGTCCCTGTCTGGTGTATGAGACAGGCTGGAAGATACCTACCAGGTACTTCTTTCTTCTCCTTCCTGAAATACAATTTTCTCTCCCTTACCTACTGAATTCAAAGACGTTTTTTGCATCATCGTTTTGTTTTTCTTTCTTAAAACAGTACAATTTTAGGACAAACGGCAAAACGGCATTAAGACATTGAACACATCAGGAAGAAATTCATGTTTTTTTAAATCTAATTTGCAGAGTTTCGTGAGTCCAGAGCAGGGAAGGACTTCTTTGAGACATGTCGGTCACCAGAGGCCTGCTGTGAGCTCACTCTGCAGGTACAGCAGTGCTTTTCAAACGCATTATGAAAGTTCTAATTTGAATAATTTAAAAATGTGTTTTCACACTGTTAACCTCCAAGACAGCAGTGTTAGCAGAACAAGGTCTTGCTATCATGCAAATGCCCCTGTAAATCAAATTACATATATCTAATTACTGAAACTGAAAAAAAAAGACTGAAAAAACTTGAAGGTTCAGAAGCACTTCAAATATTTTGAGACAAGTGCTCTAGCCTGTTGAGGTGATAATAATAAAAATCTTTAAGCCAGCAAACCACCCATGGAATAAAGCCAAAAAAAACAACCAAATCCTACAAAACTAATGTTTGATTTTGTCTAAAAGGCCATATTTCCATCACCATTAACTAATTTTGATGCCAATTGCCATAATGTATTTTTAGTAAATATCAGCATAAAAGAAGAACAGCCAATAACTGCTGAAAATTAATTTGAAACATTTAATACAATGATTAACTTTTAAGATACTTAGCAGTACAGTAGTTAATAAGTAGTGTTACAGTATATTGTAATGAGATGATGTCATAATAAAATATCACTATAAGACAACAAACCACAACCACATTTTTATGCAAGCTATCCCTTTTCTCTTTTTTTTTTCTTCCTTTTTTCCATTCTCAGCCTCTGAGACGTTTTCCCTTCGATGCTGCCATCATCTTCTCCGACATCCTGGTTATCCCACAGGTGAGGCTAGCAGGACCAGGCGCATTTATTAACATGTCAATTTTTCCTGTGAAGTGTAAGTAGCATATTGTAAGTGTAAGTTAAACTTGCTGTAGTCAGTCTGTATGATAGTACAGGTCAATCAAATTACTTTGTGTAATTTAAAAGGGTCTGCTTACGGAGGGTTTTAGCCTATTTTAGCTCATTGTTGTGTGTAACTACACTGGTCCAATGGAATAATGGCCACGCTTCATACTGAAGTCTTTTGAAGATTTATTTTGTCTCTCTTTCTCTCAAGCTAGCATCTGTTGACAAACATGTTAGTGCAACAGAAAATGTGATGAAATCAAATAAAATGACTGAAAACGTATCACATTGCCCATGTAAAGGGATATCAAACAAACATTCACACATGTAAACCAAATGAAGCACAATTATGGTTATTTTGGGGCCGTATGTCTTCCCTCTGCATCCATGTTGTCTCTTACCCATAATTCCACGGTTATGCTCTTAACTATACTTTGGTCATGTGACCCGTTACACTCTACATTAAACACAACCTTACATAAAGAGCCCTACATTTTTAATCAACCATTATTTTAGACACTATTTTTTTTTTATCAGTGTTACCCTTTTAACATCTTATTCATGTTACTTGATTAATGTTTAATGACTCAGGAACTCAAATAATCATGAATGTATGACAGAAACATATCAAATAAACATCTCAATGAAACACGTCTCTGAGACAGTTACATTGTAGTTAGCCCACAACTTTCCCAGAGCTTAGAGTGAATAGTGGATTTACTCTCATCACGTGGACCGAAACACAAGTTCAGTGTGACAACTTGCTGCTCCAGGCAGTTGTTTGCTAACATGTTAGCCATAACTACTTCATTTGCCAGTGCTATGTGGTGGTTGTGTATCTGTCAGCTTGTTTTGATGTTTTTTTTCTGCCCCCTTAGTGGCCAAAAAATGATGAATGCACCTTTAAAGAGCCTTTTACTGTGTTGTGTGCATATAAGCAGTCAGCTTATCTGGTGATTAAAAACACAGTGAAATGAAAAATACATTTTCCAAATTCTAATCCTGTGTTAATTGTTCATTTATCTCTTGATATGTGCTAAATATGTGTCAAATTTGAGTATTTTTTTTTAACAAAATCCTTTTTCTTCTTCTTGTAAAAACATTTTTGATGACTCATCTTTAACTTGGGCGTGGTTACATAAATGTATCCAATCAAATGTGATTTGATGTGAATACGTCACATTACAGAAGCTCGTTTCAGTGTAACTTTAAGTGATGAGATACTTGATGCCAAAATCAACCGTATAAAAACCTGTGTGTAACACAAAGTGTAGTAGTGATATATAGCTGGATTTGGTAGTTTTGGTCATTTCAATGTAATTTACTGTTTTGAGCTACCAGGCACTAATTGCATGGAGGGGAGGGTGGTAGGTGTTCCTAACAAGCAGGTTGATTATCGGTACACCTTCTTCATAAAGATCGTGCAAATATGTCTTTCCGTCTACATTAAATTGCAGCGTCTGTCAAATTTTCTGTGTCTTGATTCAGTCTTTCTTTCATCCTTCACCCTCCAGGCCTTGGGTATGGATGTCCAGATGGTGGCAGGTAAAGGTCCCACATTCCCGGAGCCCCTGAAGGAGCCAGAAGACCTGCAGCGTCTGCAGGCCAAAGTGGACGTGGGCAAAGAGCTGGGCTACGTCTTCAAAGCCATCACACTGACCAGACACAAGATAGAGGGCAAAGTGCCGCTCATAGGATTCACCGGAGCTCCGGTTAGAGATGACACAGACACATTCAAAGATGTATAGAAAAGCATGCATAGGTGCATAGGTTCTGGATGCTGTGATGCACTAAACTGGAATTTATATCTGGCTTATTTGGTGATGTGGTTAAAAATGTTTAATGCTGCCAAGCTCAAATAAATTTGATAAATTATCAAAGTGTTGGGATTCTCACTCTTCCCTCTTTGCTGTGTCCCTCCACAGTGGACGCTGATGTCCTACATGATAGAAGGCGGAGGCTCCAACACCCACTCCAAGGCCAAGCGTTGGCTGTACCGACACCCCGAGGCCAGCCACATGCTGCTGAGGATGCTGACAAATGTGATAGTAGAGTATCTGCTGGGACAGGTGGCAGCTGGAGCTCAGGTTAGTCCCCCCTGGTAATGCATCCCACCACACAGCAGCTTTTAGGCATGTTTCTGTTGTTTGCTAGCAAACCGAAGTGACAAGGAGGCACCTTCGCGCAATACAAAGTCGGTGGAGAGCGATGAATTCCCCTCCGGAGTGGGCGGAACTTAATTGCGCTCTGTCTCTATGGAGCCTATTGTGTCAAGTATTTTAGAGCAGGACATAAATGCTATTTCCTGATTGTGGCAGCTCCTGCACTCACTCCTTATGGAAACAAACCAGCCTCACAGTATCAGCACAAAATCCAGTTGAGGCAGCATTTTTTCAATGTTTCCCCCGCAAAAAAGTTGAGCACAGCCTGAGAGCACAAACCGGGATTATTAGGGGTTTGTGCGTTGCCATTTTACCGCAGTTTTCAGTATTTGGGGCAGCAGGGTGGCTTTAGAGAGTCTGTCCTTCTACGTGGACAACCCGCTTTGAGCTCCTCTAGCGGCGTCAAGCATTCACTCTGCTGCTGTGTCCTTGACTCTGAGCTTCCACACAGAGAAGTGTGAGGAAAGAGGGAATGTTATTTAGCGCTCTGCCGCATTTTCGAGATGATTTGTAAGCCTGTGACGACAACACGGTTATTAAAGAGGTACTGCACACTTAAACGTGTTTTTGTGTTTGAGCTGTAAAGTAAATGATATGACTGTACTATGATGAAATATCAATGCTGGTGTTAATATTTTTTACCAAATGTATATAAATTGGCATTTACCATCTACTGTTTTAAATCAGCCCTGAACCTGCAAGACCAATGCTGACATAGAGTTGACCAGCTGGGACCTGTCTACGTCATGAAATTTATATAAAAAAAGAGTCAGTCAATCTCCCCCGTGTCTCCTGACCCACACCCTGGTTATGTCTTGTTGCGCTGCCCCACAAGTGGCCAAAACAAAATCAGTTGTTGCAGGTTTTAAAAACTTTAAATGTTTTATCCTCCACTGTGTGTGTGTGTGTGTGTGCGTGCGTGCGTGCGCATGCGTGCGTGCGTCGTGCAGGCTCTGCAGGTGTTTGAGTCCCACGCTGGCATTCTGGGGCCGGTCGAGTTTAAAGAGTTCTCCCTGCCTTACCTTCGAGACATCGCTCGCTGCGTCAAAGATAAACTCAAGGAGGCAGGAACGGACGTTCCCATGGTGAGTAGATGTGCTCAAATCCACGACAAACACACACACACACACACACACACACACTTAGACTTCTGCAGCAACACTGGTACATGTTATTTTGATTTCTCATATTTCTGCATGTGTTCTTCTTGCCGATGTCGGCAGCTAATGATGTACACCTGCACATCATCTGAACGAGTCAGCTCTACTTTTTTATTTTTCTGCTCGTACTCTTGTTATAATTACTTTCTATATTAGTTTCAATTCTCTGTTCTATTCTTATCATCACTCTGCTGCTTCAACAACGCTGTTTCCCAGGAGGCATCATTAAGGATTCATCTGGCCTAATATAAAAGCTGTTGTTGTTGCCAGAAGATGGCGGCATTTCACCAAAAATGGCTCACGCTGATTCCTGCAGAAGTTGCTTTAAAAATCTGCTCTTTTACTTTTCTGTACCCGTGTGTCTTTCAGATTGTGTTTGCAAAGGATGCTCACTACGCTCTAGAGGAGCTGTCTCAGTCTCATTATGAGGTGGTTGGGCTGGACTGGACCATTGACCCACTATCAGCAAGGTAACACACACACACACACACAGAGCTATTTTGACTTTACTACTGATATCTTCCCAATAATTGCGTAAAAGGCTGTTTTGGTTCTAAAATGACAGCATGGCACAAAAACACAATATAAAAATCACCAAAAAATCTAAATACAAAGTGCACCTTCTGACTCCAGTGTTAGATTGTCTTCTCTGCACCAAGCTCTGTGTTAAATATGCTGCATCAGCCCATCGGCAATTTATAAAATCTGTTAGAATTTCAACCAGAGCTGGCTCCTCCGGTTGTAATTTGTTAGACTCTAAGCGTTGAGATATCTCTGGAATGTGAGCATGAATATAAAAACAAATCAATACAGGAATCTCCTCAGTCTTAAGCAGATACAGCTACGGCTTCCAAATCCACCTCCATGGTCAGACTGCAAAAGAAATGAGCTTGAAGCTAAATCGAAGCTGAATACGTTTCAGGGATGTAGCCACTTATCATGAAGCATACTGTGGTGTTAACTGAGGAGCAGGTTAACCATTAGTGACCTCTCCCTCGTCCCTGGTTTGTCACTGGGTGCAGGATTTAAGTCAACAAACGTCTGTTTCCTGCTTCACTCATCAAATACTTAACCTGTTGGTTAAAGGCTTACCCTGTGTGTCCTGTGTGTGTCCTGTGTGTGTGTGTGTGTCCTGTGTGTGCCGTGTGTGTGTGTGTGTGTGTGTGTGTCCTGTGTGTCCTGTGTGTGTGTGTGTGTGTGTGTGTGTGTATTCAGGGAGAGCACAGGAGGGAAGGTCAGCCTGCAGGGAAACATGGACCCTTGTGCTCTCTACGCTCCAAAGGTAACCTCCACTCCCACTTTGAAAGCTCTCACATGGTCAGAAATAAAACTTTTTCCCCTGTTTTTTTAAATCTTTTCTGTCTTTATTGACTTTTGTTCATTTTGAAAAGACAAACCCATCTCCAGTAACACAACAGGCTCTGTAAAAAGAGAAACTGAACAAGAATAACATTCAATACAAATAAGTAATTATAGAGTAAAACAAATACATTTAACATATAGATATAAAAAATATATAAAAACATAGGTCATCTTCCTATTCTCCCTCCTTATTCACAACCAGTCTTACTCTTGCTGTAATGCCGTGGCGCAATTACATACAAAGTCAATGCAAGACGTGAATAGACGCGAATACGCTTCCGACCGAGTTGAAATGTTTCAACTTGACAAACTTATTGTCTGCGTCTGTGGACGCCCGGAGCTCTACGATTCAACGTCTGTACAGAGAAAACAAAAAAGGAGAGGACTTGGAGAAATGTTTTGGAGTGAAACCATAGGACTACCTGGTAATAGAGCTACAACGATTAGTCGATTAATCGATTAGTCAATCGAAAGAAAATTAATTGCCAACTATTCTGATAATTGATTAATTGTTTCAGTAAACTTTTTCTGGTTCCATCTTCTTAAATTTTGCTGCTTTTCTTTGTCATTTCTGACAGTAAATGAAGAGTCTTTGGGTTTTGGACTGTTGGTTGGACAAAAGAAGCAATTTGAAGGCATCACTTTGGGCTCTGGGAAACTGTGATGAGCATTTAAAAAAAAAAGAATTGGCATTTTATAGACTAAACGATGAATCGGTCAGTCGTGAAAATAATCGGCAGTTTAATCGATAATGAAAATAATCGTTAGTTGCAGCCCTACCTGGTAAGTTCTGAAAATATGTATCTGTTACTTGATTCCAGCTGTCAGTTGTACTTTACTATGAACCAAGTAAGCACTAGTGTTAGCATTTTCCGGAAGGAGTACTCACATTGGCTGTTATGGGCAAATATTCGCGGGTTGTGAAATACTTCAAAAAACACTCCAGCGGCCGTATTCACGCGAGTAACACAAGGCAAAAAGTCGCTTTGTGTTTGGTCTGAACACAACTTAAGAACGAATCTGTTTGTATTTGTGGTTCTTGCATGATGCAAAAAATTCACAGCTTTACCTTGTTACTTATGTAAGTCAGTTTCTCTAAAGCCAAACTGCAAGACATGTCCATCATTCACTGATTAGAATTAGGTCTTTGAATGTCCTTTTTAAAGCAATTACACATTATTTGTCCTTTAACAGGCAAAAATGGAAAAGTTTTATGTTTGCTTACATTTACTGGAAAACCTGGGGTGTATACTGTATGTCATAAACGTTTTTATTTAGCCTCAACAGGAACAACACTTTCTGTTCATTTGGATTACATGGTGTAATTTAACAAGTGTAATGTTAGGTCGTGAGCAGCCATGTATACTGCAACAGCTGGGTTTGGACCAGAAGACGTGTCTCTTCCTAGTTCTCTACAGAGATCTCTATGTGAAGATCATTCCTCCATGCAGATACATAAAAAAGAGAGTTTTCTTTATAAGCTGCTGGTAATAATATGTCATAAAACCTCTGTCATGTAACTGGTTTTGACAGTGAGGGTTCCAGAGGAGTTTTTCATAAAATACAAAAGAAAGGAAGGAAAATAAAATAAAAGCCTACTGCTACTCTACACTGTTCTCAAGTTTTTCTCTCTCAGCTGCTGCTATTTTCAGCACCCCGCTTACAAGCTGTGAATCCTATTTTCATTCCACACTTTTTCCATTCACATATTTCTACTTAACACAGCGAAGAGCTGTAATTCATTCTGACAAACTTTTGTTTGTACTTATAACTCCTCACCAGAAGTTCCTAAACCTGTTCCTCCTCAGACGTCTTAATAACATTCTAAGCCCATAGTCGAACCATGACTTCTGTAAGAGGTCCGCCAGTTGATCCTTAACTTTAACCCTCTCCCTCCTCCTCCTCTTCCCCAGGAGCGCATTTCAGGCATCGTGAAGAAGATGTTGGAGGGTTTTGGCACGAGGGGCTACATCGCCAACCTGGGCCACGGCCTCTACCCCGACATGGACCCTGAGAATGTGGGCGCCTTCGTCGAAGCTGTGCACCAACACTCTAAACAGATGATCAAACAAATGTAAAGGTGGATGTGTCTGTGCAAGGGAGTGTGTACGCCACAAGTGCTGATGATAGCGATGGGAAAAAATGTACAATAATAAATTGTTTTATTAAAAACTGTGAAAAGTAGAAGGTATTGGTGTTTGAAAAGGGCAACACATCAGTTCACTACATTCCCGTGCAGTGTAGATCTTCAGGATAAAGAAGACGTTGGTTCACCTATAACATGTTGATCTGACCAGGAGGGGATTATGTGTTTTGATTGGAAAGGGATGACATCATATTTGCAAGTACATGTACATTACAAACACATTTTCAGTTGTATGGGATTTGTATTAATATTGGATCTATTCAGAAAATGCTCTAAACAGCTTTGACTTGTAGATGACAAATATATTTTTTTGATATTTGTCATCCAATCAAACTCAAAAAAATGTTACTCTAGCACTTACAAATACAAGATAGAGACAAACCTTCATAACCTCTTAATAGCTGTAAACATCTTCAATCAAGAGTGAGCTCTTCATCAGTACAAGTAGCTTCTTTGTCACAGGCTCTTGAAGGGAAAAAGGAAAAGGATCCAAACTGCTGTGAAAACAAAAGCTGGTGATTTGGCAAAAGAGTTTCAGCAAGAGACGCGCTACTGCGGTTATAAAATCAGTTTTTAAGTAAAAATGTCAGCATGCAGCAGTTGATCATTCCACCGTCTAACATCTCAACAGTGAACAAAATCCCCCACCGGATCACAGCATGGGAGTTTTATTTTTACTCCCGCAAGATAGAAAATCTTCTGAGAAACGCACGCTGTACAAGAAGATGCCTTATGCTGTTTTTGTCTTTCAGCCTAAATCTGTAATGTTTTTTTATTTCATCAACTCAGAATGCTGGAAAAAGTGGCTTATGAAGTGAATCGAATTGTAAGCATCCAGAGAGGTTGCATGTGATTGCAGTTTTCCGGAATATTAAAACCCACAAAAGTGTGTATCTGGCTGTTTTTGTTACTGTCCAGTAAATAAAGTAAATAAAGATTGATTTAATTTTTAGTCAAATTGATGTTTTTCTGTATTTTATATAAAGTTATTAGCTTTTCTTTCCACCTGCCACTTCAAGCAGGATGTTAATTCTTAGCTTCGTGCTCTTAAACTCGGACAGAGGTCACATGACGTTTAAATGGACCAGGTTCTACAAGGCCCATGAGTAACTGTTACTGACCCTTTCTTAGCCACAGTAGTGGCGTGGCTCTAGGGACGGCAATGTTGTTCAGTCGGTCCACCACTTTGGTCCAGACTGAAATATCTCAACAACTATTGGATGGATTGCCATGAAATTTGGTATAGACATTCATTTTCCCCTCAGGATGAATTGTAATAATCTTGGTGATCCCTTAAAAGAGTACTCCACCAATTTAGCACTGCACTCCTACAACACTGTCGAACTCATGATGGACAGTTTAAATCCATGCATTCTGCTTCCTTGTCAAAACCTGGGGCCTACATTACCCACAATGCAACTCGACTGCCAACAACTCAGTCGGTGGTGCCTTCAAATTGAGTCGTGTTTGCCGTGATAACGAGAAGAGTCCATATGATCGCCCCCCTCTTGTGGTATTCAGGACCTCGGAAGTGGAAATTTTCTGAAAGCTCCGAGTTCTCGAGTTGTGACGTGTTTGCTGACGTTTTCAGAAATGACGGGAGGCCGTGGAAGTTTTTTCGGTGGATATTAATATATTGCAAATTTAGTCTAAAGTTTAAATTTAGTTAGTATAGAGGTTTTCTTCATAATTTTATAATATGTCTGTGAAAAATGATGATATAAAAGTAAGTCAACATTTCTTGGAAAGGAGTGGAAAATGTCAAGAGAACAACGAGGAGTCTTTTGGCATCCATGTTGCCATTGCCTAGCAGCGGTGATCTCACGACTTACCACTTAACACCAAGCATATGGTGTAGACTTCCCATGTCATAACCACGAGCTCACGAGTTCCATTTGAAGGCAGCAGGAGATTCGGTTGTGTTATGCTAGTAGCGGCTAATGTAGCCTCACTTTGTCTTAAGTGCTCATTAGCAAATGTTAGCATACTGATGTTAACATTTAGCTCACATCACCACTGTGCCCAAGTACACACAGCGGAACTGTTAGCTAGGCTGTAGACTCGTAGTCTTATTATAATTGGTCTCTAAACTACTAAAAGTAATTGAAAACTACATTTCTATCCTCTGTCTCCTTTTCTAGCACCTGCCTCATATCTAAGTGTTGTAATTTAACAGAAATAGCAAAAAGCACTGACCTGTGCTCTTGTTTTTGATCATTTGTACCACAACTTATTCAGAAATTGAGAGTCCCATTGGATAAAAGGCCCTAAATAAATGACAAAACCAGCACTTGCATACTTTCTGTTTGTTTTGATGGTTTATGCATCAGAGTTGTTACTCCACAGCCAAGTGTGTGCGGACTGATTCGAGGCTGAGGCCTGGCCCAGAAAATGGGACAGAGACGCGACAGTGACTCTGGCTTTTAACTGGGACAGAAGTGAGACAGTGTCCTGCCTGAAGGTGTGTGAACACGATTTTTTCATCCAGTCTGAAGTCCTTCGAGACATGCTTTGTAATGGTCTATATAAATAAACAGCTCAAACAGTACAGCACAATGTGGCCTCTAGAACAACAATAACTAATAGTAATGATAGAGTAACTTTTCTAGAAGAATTCGCTTTAAAGTGAAAAAAGAGGTTACTCAGTGTTCCAACAACATCTGTGAAATGTACATTTTAATAATCAAAAATACTGATTTAGGTAACAACATTGAGTGAGTAGTCATCACCTTCTCCCCTACCCTACCTGACCTTGATAGCTGTTAGCAACGTTCTTCAACATGTTGCATAATTTGCAGGCTGAGTTCTTCGAACTTAACAGCTATGTGCTGCTGCCACTTGGGATCACCAAACTGTGAAGTGAAATCCGAGTGACAACCACCACAGCTAACTGTTGAAGTGCTGTTTCTATCATGGCTGTTGGAAGCAGAGCACAAGTTAGGCTAGTTGTATTGAAGTCAATAGGAAAAGGCCCTCTAGAAACATAACAACGCCCAATATTTTTTGCTTGTGACCCTTTTTAACCAAGCAATTCTCACTTGCATAGAGATATGGGTTGAGTAGAGGTTTGTTTTGAGGCAGGTTAGCCTTGACTGACAGGTCTCTCAGCCTATCATACGTTTCCACTGCTTGTTCCACCTCAGCAACTGACAAAAATGGAAGCAAACAGGAAACCCAAATTCAATGTCAAAGGATTTAAGGTGGCGCTCAGTTAGCAGCACAATGCCTTGTTTCAAGTAACTTCTGAATGACATGCAGTCAAATAAAGTCAATAAAGTGATGATTGTTACAATAAAATGAAACATAGAATAAGACATTTAGGCAACTAAATCTTCTATTTGAACAGGCAGATAGCATCCTTGGTTTTCAGGTCTTCAGTGTCAAAGTCACATGCTCTGTACACCCAACCAGCAATCCCAACATTTATTTGGTGGAGAGGACAGTCATTATTCACAAAACTGCAAGAGGTCATTAAAGGGGCGCTTCAATATTCTACCGCATATGTGAAAAAAAAGTTGGATAAAGCCTTTTGTGGCTCCAGAGGAAGCTGTGTGAAGTCTGATAAATGTCCTCAAGTGTTGGTTGAGGCTGAAGACTACAAGTTTGAAAATGAAAAATCTGTCATTTTAAATAGCCGTCAAAACGGTTGTCTGCCCCTTTCAAAGATATATTTTTACAAAAATGTTATATGTAATGACTGACATCATTTATTTTTGGCTAATTGTTTCCATGTTGCCAAAACCATGGTCAAAAATATCTTAAGTAGCATTGAGTCAATTGTAATCTTAATTCTATTAAAATAAAATGTATTTTGCTAGCACTTTACAAAGGTTTCACATTCAGTCACTCAGTCTCACCCGAAGCTGTTCTAAAGGTGTGTCTAGGTCACGTCCACTCTAGTGTGGATACATTTTACATTTTAAAAATCTTTTTTTTCTCTATTTTGGCCTTCCATCTACACTAAGCCACCATTTTCGATTCCAAAAATGGACCTTTTTTATAACTTCTGCAGTATGAATGTAGAAAGATATGATTATCAACCTCAGAAGTGGTGGAGTCCTAATGTGTAGCCATTACTTTAAACAGCTTGGAAGCACTCGTAAGTCTTTAAAGGTCATTTCAGGACAGGCAGATGTGTTAAAGTCAGGCATCATCTTCACCAATCAGGACTCTTTACACCATGCCATTTCCATCACAGCCACCAGTGAGATGCTGGATCAAAGCTGAGCAGGCAGCAACATCCAATCACAAATCTCAAGGAGTTTTGTCTCCATGGAATTTAACAATTTAGTAAATTTGGGGTAAATACAAAGCTTTATTACACAGAATTTGGCTTAAAAAGAAATTAAGTGCATTATTACTGTAATCATAACGGAAGCTCTTTACATGAGGAAATGGGAAAAAGGGATCAGTTAATCCCAAATTGTGTTTTTCTCTGTGAGGCAGCAAAGAACGTCAGATAAGCAGATTCTAGTAAATCCGGTTGTTGTTGTTGTTCCTGATGTTGTTGTGAAGGATTTCAGCAAAAATCATAACATCATGTGACCAGATTGGGGCAGCAGCGGCAGTGAGGGGTGGGGGTTTTAGGGGAGCCCTCCTCACCAGTCACTGGGTTATAGTATGGAGACCATGTTGTTGTCACGGGGCTTTTGAACAATTGTGACAGTCAATGCCGGTATTTTATTTTAGACTCTATTTATTCATTTCTGCTGGTATTTTTCATCTGTTGGTTTGATCTTTTTTTGTGACAAAATATAAGTTTTCCTTAGAAAACCTAAAAAAACATTTCCTACAATTGATTTTTTTCATTTCAATAGTTTTATTCCAAACAGCTATACATCTATTTTGGAAAGTGTCATTATGGAGGTGACGCCTGATTGGATTTTACATTAAAGAGAAAATCAGGTATTTTAATTTGTGTTGGTAGATCTGTAGACACTAAGAGAATGAAAACCCCTTCATTTTTTAAACATTAAAATACCAGTCATTTACACATTAATAATGATATAATTAAGCTATTTTAGGGGAAAGATTAATTAATTAATGGGCTAAAATTTAGACTGAATGTCAATTTTAATGGGTAAAAACCCTTAGAATTGACCAAATAACATGAAAGCTATAATTAATACCTTTAAAAGGAAGATTTTTCAACTAAGGTAAAAATTTGGTCAATTTTAAGGAGTTTTAAAACCTCTTAATAATTTACATCCTTTTAATTTGTCCCTTAATTGACCCCAAATTGGGGAAACCTATTGAGTACCTGAATACTGCATATGAATCCTTTAGAATATTATATAATTTGCACCTGAAAATATGAAATAGCAACCAAATTAATAGCACCTTAAATTCATAATTGTAATGAATAGGCTATTTCAAATTAATTGCAAATGAAAGGGAAAGTCATATAGTCATTATACAGTACAAAAATCATTTATTAAGAGCTTTTGAGATTAAAGTGTATCCAAGGGATTTAGTTTTTTCAGTGATTAATACATTTAGGGATCTCTGGCTACCATAGCAAACACCTTGATTTAGATTAACATGTTTATTGTGTTTTCAGGGATAAATTAAGTATATTTTATTTTCACTCAGCCCATTTGTTCCTATTAAAGAAGTAAATCTTTAAAAACCTGTTACAAATCTGTAGTTTCATTTAAAAAAAATAAATGTCAGTAATTTCCTGAAACAGCTGGACATTGTAGTTTTTAGCAAAAATTCCTCAAACAGGAGTAAATAGTGCATTTTTAGGGGACTATTTTCAGCTGCGGATTAATACACATTTGGCGTGCTTGTTTGTGTCTATGGCAGCAGGACGGTGTGTGTGGGATTGAGTCAAAATAAACAACAGTGTGTGTGCGTGTGCATGGTAATGAAGGAACATGTCACCCAGTGCAACATTGTGGCTCATTCATGTGTTTTTAATTTTTGGATTTGCCTGCTGAACACTTCAGTTTCAAGTGGATGGAAGAGATGAAATGTTGAATTCAAGCCTCCAAATAATTAAGATGAGCAAGTGGACCGTTATTAATAAATACAAAAATACACAAAGCTCAAAGCAGCTGAATTAATGTTGATGATGGGAAAAAGCAATTCTTCCTCAAATGAAAGCGGGCTTTCATTCATCTCTGTCCTTTGTGTTGCTGTAGTACCATAAACACAGACTCACACACACACACACAAGGCTTTTGTTGTGCCCCCCCCCTCCCCTCTATTGCGTAAATAGCTGAGACAAATGAACAAAAATCACCGCTGATTGTCGACAGGTAAGACTGAAGAGGCTGCGACTGTGTGTCAGTGGGCCATCTGGGAACAAAGTGACAGGCTCTGTGTGTGTGTGTGTGTGTGTGTGTGTGTGTGTGTGTGTGTGTGAGAGAGAGAGAGAGAGAGGGAAGGTTATAACAATGAATCTATGCTCTTTAGAAATGGAGATCAATTTCCACATGGTCGCCTTTAAAGGCTTTGGCAGGAGAATAATATGTAAGTGTGTATTTGTGTGTGTGCGTGTGCGTGTGTGTGTGTGTGTACGTGCATGAGTCATTTCACTTGTGTGTATTTGTGCCTGTGTGTCTGTGTGTGCGTCTGGGCTTTTATGTGCTTATTTTGTGCACCGAGATTGAACAGGTGGATGTGGGTTGTGGGTTTCTGTGTGTGTGTGTGTGTGTGTGTGTGTGTGTGTGTGTGTGTGTGTGTATTTGAAGGAGGTCCAGGCTCCATCTCTCAGCAAATCAGCAGGCCTGAAAATCCAATCTGCCTGGAGAGACAGCAGGCTGTACATCATCTGCCATGGATGGACACTATCAGCGCTTTATCAGTGACCGCCCCCAAACACACACACACACCACACACACACACACACACACACACACACACACAAACACACTATATCTTTCAATGCCCACATGCATGAATGAACACACACATCCACAAACAACCCGCTGTGACAGAGACTGATAGGCATTATTACCATAGTGGTTATGGAGGGAGGCGGAGGGAGAAACTGAAACTCTGGCTTTAGTCTGAAGACCTTGAGATGCTTCACACTAATGCAGATGCTGACAGCTGTGACTGTCCCTCTTTGCTGATGATAACTTCCTATCCCCCCATGCTCAGCCTGGTGATTGTGACCCACGTGCCTGCAAACATCCTGCACTAGACGTCTCGCTCATTTGCATCACCTTGGAATGTTGCCAAAATGTGGTTTTGTGTAAAAAATGTTCACATAGTCGTCGTTTTAAGGGATTTGTAAATGTAAAGATCTGGAAAGTTCCCTGCTCCAATATTAATTCATTAATTTGTTCATTTATTCGCACACTCACTGTTAGCCTGACTGCCCCCTAGTGGCTGTAATGAGGGTATCAATCTCGGAACCCACCAGCTTTCATCTGACAACGATTTAGCCTCTGTGGGCAACAGCCAATGTTTCGGGGCTTCCGGTGTAGCCAGTGGATATCCGGATAACGGATATCCAGGCAAAGATTTCCTCTTCCGTGTGGTGGTCATTGTTTACAGTCCGATTCAATCTCGGAATCCATCTAAAAAAGCTAATAAAGAGCTAATCTCTAGGGTTCCAAGACTGCTAGAAAGCTTAATCGTCTTATCTGTTTATAGAGATTAGAGGGTATGTATAAACATGACACTTAGAATTGTAAAAGATGTTCTACATCAATGTGGATAATATATGGATGTCCTTGTTTATATGTCAATGTCAACTTTTACCTCAACTTTGGAGAACTTACTGATGCATCCATGCATTTTCTGGGGTTCGTGGGGTGTGGTGTCCCAGTTGGACAGGCATCCAAGAAGAATCCTAATCGGATGCCTGAACCACCTTAACTGGCTCCTTTGAACGCGAAAGAGTATCGGTCCTACTCCAAGTTCCTTTCAGATATGTCCAAGCTCCTCACCCTGACCCTGAGGGCAGAGTTATGCTGGATAAGAACTAGTTCGTATGACGTGTTGTCCGAACACATCGGAAGGCAAAAGTGTTGAGCTGCTCTCAGCCGTCACACTGGAAGGCGGAGTGAAAAGCCTGCTGTTGCAGAAGAAGAAAAAGAAGAACTACTTTATTAATCCCCTTGGGGAAATGCAAATTCACTCCGTTGTTATTTTCTTTTCATTTACACACACACACATAGGCGCGAAATACACACATGCAGACACAGGACCTACAGACATTAACTGTTGTGGAGAGATGTCAGAGAGATGGGGCTGCTGCAAAGCACAGTGCCCCGAGCAATTAGGGATCCAGTGCCTTGCTCAAGGGCACCTTGGCAGTACCCACGAAGGGAAGACGCGAGAGACGCTTAAATATGGGGACAGTCTCTCCTGGAAGACATTCATAGTGTTGCACTCGTCTGCACAGTAGGTGAAGCGTGAGCAGCACGTTAGCAGAGCAGCAGCTTCAGTGCTCCGTCTGTGTCTACACAGGATGCGTTCAGGCACAGCATGGAGTGTAGGTCACCCAACACACAATCACTATAGTTACACGCATATAGCGCGAGTAAAACATAAGTCGTTATGCGGCTTGTGTAGAGAGAGAGAGAGAGAGAGGGAGGGAGATTGGGGGACACAGTGCAAACTGCGGAGAAAAAGATTGAGCATATAGCAATCACTTCTCCAACTATCTGTCTGGGTAATTAATATAAATCTGCTCATTTACCATCAGCCAATCAATCTAGATTTACACACACACACACACACACACACACACACACACACACACACTGTGTCACGAGCACTTCTTGATGGCCTGATTGTCTGCTCATATGGCTCTGCAGAAATCTCTAATGAATGAGGATGAAGCGGTGAAGGAGGGATAGAAGAAAAATCTTCTGATAAGAGACAAATGAGTGAAAGATTGATGGACCTATATCAGCCTCCATGTGCTTCATTCATCACTGATGCTGGGTGCTTGGGTGGCTGAAAATGCAGGATTGTGCCACACCAGCTGGGACCTTATTTTTTTTTTGCAAAAATCTTTTATCCATGTATTGTTGTGAGAAATCACTCATCAGATATTACAGAACTACAACACATACAGCTGTCGAACAGGTACAGTGCACACTGACACACGTCAGTACGCCTAATACAAGACAGAAAGTTGAAATGAGTTGGATATAGAGAAACGCATTTCAATGCACAAGTGAAGTTGAGTGTGTTCATTTGTGTCCTGATGCAACGGTTACCAAATTACTGAGACATAAAGATGGATGTGTCTCAAAATTAACTATTTACATAGATAATTTCAATGAAATATTTACATATGCTGTACATACACTGTAAAAATACATTACATTTAAAAATCCTGCATACAATTTTTTACCAAGGACAGAAGCATTAACAGTAAGAGTACCTAAGTGCAGAATGGCCTCTTTCAGAGTGTTATATAGTAAAACCTTAATTTAAAAAGGTACTATATCTGCCAGATAAATGGTAGGGCTGTCACTTATTATTCAAAGCTTGAATTATGGTTTGAAAATGGTGAAAATTAAATATTCCATCTGCAATGAAAAGGTAACCAGCCATGGTTTGTACTGTAGCGGGGGGCATTCTTAAAATGTTTGTCTGACCCAGTAAATAAGGCTATTGTTGTCTTTGCTAATGCGACACAAGAAAACTAGCGAGCTGTGCTCAACCGATGATCATAACAACGAGAGAAGTAATGTGATGAAGCATTTTGGATTCCACACCACAGATGGAAAAATCGTAGATGAAGGTAAGGCTGTTTGCTGACTGTAAAATGCATCTAACGTTAGCTTTGTCATGCAAATGAGGCAGCAGAGGCACCATAAATGAACCAAACCACGTCAATTCTATAACAGAGCTTTCGTTTAGGCTATGTGTGTTAGTTACTATGTGTCGTTGTTAATAACATGTTAGTGTAATTTTGATTTTTTTTTTTTTATGAAAGTGGCATAAAAAATAAAAATACTTAAGTACCACAAAATTAAAGTTAAATACAGTTTGAGTAAATGTCCTTAGTAGCTTTCCATCACTGCTTGGAGGCCCCAAACCATACACAGTGAATAGCATTTCCAAAGTAATGCATTTCTGTTCAACACAAATATAAAGAAGTCCTTGTAACGTGTTTCACACTTTATTCATAGAAAAGCACTGAGATTCCAACACAAATCAATATAAAATGGTAGTAGCATTACATAAATAGTAATAAATTCTCGCTTTATAGACAGTAGCTCAAGAAGTTACACAAAGAAATTACAAATTAAAAAAAAAAAAGAACAAATGTTGATGATAAGCTATCATACTTCTGTGGCAACAAATACTGGAAATACCTTTTCATAATCAGTAGCACAAAGAGGCAACAAACACTTTCAGTTTTCCCTTAAGTTAGAGAGAATCCAGAACAAAAGAAACTGGGAAACAGTAGGTGAACTAGATCTATACCAGCAAATAGTACTCTCCTAAGAAAGAAAGAATGGGAAAAAAAAGAAAACCTCAGGAACTGCCTGATCCAGTTAACACAGACTGAAAAACAGATTAAGTTAGAGGGAGGAACTTTGTTGTAATGCTGTCCGTTAACGCATCACATAAAGGCAGCTGGCTGGAGCTTCCAAGTCAAGCAAGTGGTAAAATACCCCTCTTTCATCTATGATTTAGGAAAACAGCCTTATCATGCTAACGTAGCAGCCAAGAGACAAATTCAACCTCCTTTGATCCTCATTATGTAGAAACCTCGCAGCAACTGAAGATGAAAATCCACTAGTTGACTGTGTGCATATACAAGGCTGCTGCAGTGCACTGATGTCTCGAATGCTTTAAGGGTGGGACAACGGAGGAAGCGGCTGCGCTGAAAGCTGGCACACGGATGCAATGCTTCGAACCAAAATCCTCCCTATGTGAGAGGGAACGAGGTGAGGAACAACAACCGAAGATTAGATAAAGAAACTACGGTAGTGAGATAGAAGAGGTGAACTTCAGCCAGCTTTGTAGGCTGAAGGGAGTTGAGAAAGCAAGAAAAAAAAAAAGTTACAATGAGGAATGAACACAAGGTCATCCACAGGCCGCCTCTTTTGTTCATACAGTTGCCGTTTCAGACTCTCTAACATTTGTGTATTGTTCTGTCTCGCTGCGGTGCTGCCACACGACACAACGCCTCTGAGAAGACACTAAAGGCTTGAGTCCTGATTAAATAAAACCAACAAAGAAGTAAAGTAAAAATAAACTTTGTACATTGATCGGTCAGAAAGGCATTTTCCACCATTTCCACCTTTTTTTCCTCCTCTACACGTTGCAGCGTATGCAGGCTGGCTACTGCGCATTGTCCAAATACAAGCATGCTGGGTCTTGTCTTTGCCCCCCCCCCCTCCCCTTTTTAGTGGTTTAGTCCACTGTGTCTCCTCTTCCACACTTTTAAGTTTTTAGGGGGCATCTTTAAGAGGTGACAAGACCTTCGAAGTGGTTCTGCATAGTCAGGTTTAGTACATATCTGTTTACAAATGAATGCCTTCCTCATTCTCCTCAACTCCGAATGACATGCTTCCTTTTGGAACACAGATTTTTTTTTCTTTGCAAATCAAAAAAAAAAAAAAGAAAATACAAATAATAATAGTTATTATAGCAAAAACAAACAGAAAGAAATGTACACAGGAGCACCTGAGAAATGCCTTGAAGTCTTTGCTCTTACAAAAAACGCTGTCAAACTCCCCGTCCAAAACAGTTCAAGTACACCCCCGCCAAAAAACATAAAAATAAAAGTAAAAAAAACAAACACATAACATACTTATCATAAATAATTATAACTTTACAATTTTCTGAATTGACACTTTAATATTTACAATATCTTAAATGCTTAATGCTACTACTTTTTGTTTTGTTTCTTTAAGTGATGTCCCTGAGAACTGAGTTTAGCCTCTCTTTTCTTTCTTTTGCTCAGTTTTCCTTTTTTCATTCTTCTATCTGCATTTCTTCAGATCAAAAAGGCCCAGAGTTGTGACTGACTACCCGGGTAGTGGGTGAAGGTAGCTCTCATGGAATGTAAAAGCAGACAAGAAAACGTTCCCCCATTCAAAAACCCCTTTTCTTTTATTCTCCTGCCATCGACAGGCTGACTCATTCGCCGTGTTCTGTTTGTGTGTCTGCGATTCCTACTCAGTCATACAAAGTTACCAAACAATCAATAAATAAATGCTGAAGCAGGCAGGAACGTACTGAAGAGGTATTTGTGTGAAGTGCTTGTACGATGACGTTTAGTCCGACCGGTAAAGATTCAAGCTCTTGCTGTACTGTATACTGCCATTAACAACACTTTGCCACTGGGTAAGAAAAGGGAGCGTGAACATCCCTCATAAAGAAAAAATAACTTCCTGTGCCAAGGCATGTGGTCTCAAATATGTATGATTAAGTCAACAAGTCATCAGACATACAGTATTTTCTGTTTGAACTGTGTATCTGCAACCCTTTGAGAAAGACAACTTGTCTTCACAGTCCACAATGGTTACAACCAGTAGCATTCACACGTAAGAGCTATAGTAACTTTAGACCCTTTTCCATCGCAAGACCAAGGAACTGGTCAACAACTTAAGCGTGTTCATTTTTGCTTTAACCATGATGGCGACTAGTGCGATTATAGCAATTACTATGGTTTTTACTGTTTCAAATATTAGCCTTTTTCTTTTTAGTTTATCCAAACACTACTTAAACCACTGGTAACTTTTTTTTTTTTTTTTGGCCACTTGGGGGCAGTGCAACAAGCTAAGAACACAAGACTGACATATTATCACCTTACAAAGTTGCTATGGCTAATGTGTTAGCCGTAACAATTAGCAACAGTTGCTAATTTACACATTTAGCAGAGATGGAGCAACATTTGTTTGAAGTCATGTTTCTTGACAAATGTAAGTCCAATATTTACTCTCTTTTTAGCTCTGTTTTGGTCTCCACTAACTCTTTAGCAGCTAAATGCTCCACTATGTTTACCAGCTAGCTGCTAACTTTGTCCGTCTACTGTTTACACTGGCTCTAGGCAGCCAGTGTACAGTCAGTTGACTTTTTTGCTGACAACAGCTACCTGCGAGGTAGGATGGAAATGAGGATGATGAGCACAGTGCCAAAAGGTACATTTGCAGGCCAGAAAAATTAAAACAATTAGCTAAATGTAGAGCTGAGGGGGACAGCAGAGTCCCTCAGCTAAATCTCTTCATCTGACAAGATACACAAGTTAGAGCTTCTACCTTGTTATCAGTCCAATATTATTTAATTGTTTAGCACTAATTACCTCTTGATGCTACTGTAATTTTAGATAATTCTGGCGGTTATATTTAAATAGTGCTTGTTTGACCAATCAGCAATGCTAAGTACTGCACAGATCACCCCAAGAACTCATAGTAATTGGTAAAAAGTACTATTTGGGCTGCCAGGGCTTTAGGGGTAGGAACTATGACCAAAAGAACCAAAAATGGGGTAATAAAGTTCCAGAGTTCCAGCAAAAGCTCTTGAGATGGAAAAGGGACTTTAGCTACAGGCAGAGTTAACAACAAACCATCACTGCAATCAACAAGGTCCCAAATATGTTCCAAAGCTTCCTAACAGAATACAAGAAGGTGAAATTAATGCCGCTATGTGATAAAAATGAAGCGCAGACTTGAATTATATTGCTTATTGACTAAATCTTGATCTAGCGAGTGATAGACTGGAGTCTTAACGATTTAAAAGGGTTTTGGCCACAAATAGCTGTACAGCAGTGCACTGGTATCTCTGGAGATGGGGATACTGTGACCCCTCCTTTCATCACAGTTGTGTCTTGTCACTGTTAATAAGCTTATAGGAGGACATATGAGATATACTGTATACATATGTGCACGTGGAACCTCAACTACTCTACCTTAGCTAGAACAGCCTGAATAATGTCACTCTCAGGCTTTTGGATTTGAAAACATGCACTCTGTGAATCAACATGGTTGTTCCTCTGAAGATATTCTCAAGGAAAAGCACTGACCAGCAGGTGTAGAGGGTAGGAGCTAGTCTAGAATGGCTTTAGTCAAGTTTATAAACCTGTTGGTACTGACGTCTTCTACGGAGAGACCACACATGTGTAGTTCTGTATTCTGCCTTCTCTACTCTAAGATGCCCTGAATGAAACAAGAGGCCATTTCTGACAGAGAAGTTAAAGCTGACAAATAATACAGTCGAGGTATGACAGTAACACTATGTGTGTTTTTGACCTCAGTGTTTTTTTTTCTTTTGGAATGACATGTTCCTTCCACTTTGAAAACCACTTCCTCCTCTTCTTCTTCTTAACCCCAGCTGAAAGCATCTTCTGGCTCAAAGTAAGTACCCCATCCAACAAAAGCTTTTGGTTTTTAAATTGTCATGTGCCGCCGAAAAACAAAAGTTCCTTTTGTTTTTTCCCCATCACAATCTTTTGACTTTTCCATACTAGATTTAACATGAGTTGGAGGAGAAAAAATGCTTTGTTTTTGCTGTTGTTTCTTTGACATTTCAAGCCGTTTCTCCCTTTTGCAGTCTCAATGAAGTAGAGCAATGCACTGCGAACACTTCCTGGTTCACATTCAAGAAACAAAACAACAAAACAGGACAAAAACTTAAGACTTAGTCAACAAATGGCTCAACATAAGAAGTAAAAATACAAGGAATCCAAAAAACCTTAAATAGAAACAAATAAGTTTAACTACTTCCCAAGAAGAGGGTCCCTGTGAGGGAGGGGCAAGGTCAGCCGAAGCGCTCCCTGACCAACATCATCAGTTTCTTCTTGCCCTTGTAGATCTGTTTCAGGTTGTCTATGAACTGGGCGAACTGAATGTGGCCGTCCTGTGCCAGCAGGAAAGTCACCCGCGCTTTGCTCAGGAACTCTATGAACTCTCCGTAGTGCCGTGGACTGATGTGTGTCAGTCGAGAGTGCGTGGTGTTGATGTACGCCGAGATCGTGGCGTCCAGGAGCTGCCGCAGCGGCGCCTTGTCCGTTGACATCAGCTTCCCAGAGTTCCTTCTCCCGGGAATGCCGGCGAGACCCGGCGCCGTAATGGTGCACCGCCGCAGGATGTCTGACAGCACCGTGGCACAGTGCACACTCTTCACCACGAGGGGGATAATGGCTGCGAGCTCGTTTTTACCCAGAGAGTGGCTGAGCGCGCAGGCCCAGAGCACGTCATTAATAGCTGGGTGAGTATCCTGGTTGTAAGCCAGGTTAAGGTGGGTCATGGCTAGGGAGGCCAACTTGAAGGACCGCAGCGGGTATCCTCTGTGCTCCATGTACCTTGCGATGGTAAACAGCTGGGAGTAAGTCATACCGGTGGATGCTGCGTCGATCACAATCTGGTAGGCCGTCTCGAAGGCGATGTGGTCCTTCTCGCAGAGCGTCAGAGCCGACAGAGCGCAGTTCTGGGGGTCCTTCATGGCGCACTGCAGGGCCAGGGTCCTGGCACAGCTAGCCAGCTCCTCACGCTGGGGGTAGTCAAGGCTGAGGCGCAGGATAGTGTTGTGGGACATGACAGTGGCCGCCACTATACTGGTGGCCTCGGTCGGTGTGAAGAGAGTGTACCAGCTCTGTAAGATGCTCACCAACGCCCGCAGACCTGAGGAGGAGGAGACAGAAAGACCAGATTTGACATTTATAGTGGTCAGAATGTAAATCAGATGATACTTGTACAATTCAACATTTTTGAGAGCTCTTTGATGATTGTTTTTTCAGTTTATTCCACAGTTAAAAGAAAGAATCTGACAAGGGAGGAGAGGAAAAAAAGAGAAGATAGTTATGACCATACTGCACTTTATTCTGAAATGTGAACCTTTAGTTTGAAAGACTTCAATAGCATTCAAAATCCTTCAGAAGGATCTCTACAATATTCTGCAGCTTAGTCCAGAAAAAAGTTCTCTATTATTGTTATGATCATTATTAAACTGTATCAGTTCCTTTCCCAGAGTGTCATTTCTGATTCAGGCTATGAGCTTTGATCAGCATAACAAGTTATTGACTTTTTCCTGTTTTATGCAGTTAACGACTAATCGTTGCAGCTCTAGTGACAAGTATGCTACAATTACTGAAGCCCTAATGGTGCTGAGTGTATCAGCCAATTACAGACAGCAAATGATTTAACTTGAAGGAAAAACCCAAATAAATAAGTGGAGAAAGATGATGAAAGCAGATGCTTCCATGCGGGACACGAGGTGCCACTGAATGGTAGGGTGAAGATGAAAATAGGGAGAATCATACGCTATGGAGAATTTGTTAGACAGCGCTCTCTACCACCACTATCAAAATATCCAATGAGGGTATAGCTTGTGGGAAAATGGTGTTTATCCCTCCAGCAGAGTTCAGAGACTTGAAGAATCAATGACGAGAAGCATTGAAGCTGCTATGGAGGCTTGTTGGTTTTTCATTTAATTTGCCCCCTATCTGTATCTCAAAGTCAAAGTCAGCCTTCAAGATCTTAATACACTATGGAGGGCTTAATTAGACCGTGGCTGTGGTCGAATAGTCAAAATTACGCCCTATGTCTTTTCCTAAACACTTTTCCTTGATGGAAAACATCATGAGTTCAAGGAGAATTCATAAGGAATTAGGAAAAGACAACCGCAGTGCTAAGAAAATCCGACTGCACTTACACTAGGCTACGCAATTATGCGACGGCAGATGTTATTGACGTGGGTCTGCCGTGGTCGCTTTAAATGTTGCTGCGCAAGGAATTGTAGGATGGCATCATCTCCTTTCCTTTGGTAAAGGATGGTCCAGTGTACCCTATGCTAAATGAGATAAGAAAGGAAGCATTGAAGCACCTTTCCTTATTTAGAGAATTCGACCAGCTCTTATCATGGCTGCCACTTACTGTACATACTTCCGGGTCATTTCACTCAGTTAGGAACCTTCCTAAGCAAAAAAGACTATTCGACCGCAGCCCATGAATCCTGTTTTACTGGTGTGCGTGAAAAGGCATTACATACCGACTTCAGTGGCACAGGTTACCAGCCAGCGAACCATCTCTCTCCTTCTCCAGTTGAGTGTGGACAGAGTCATCCTCATCACCTGCAAAACACACATGCAGAAGATGACGTTACCTGACCCTGCTGCTTTGTACAATGGGAATAAGAACACATTACACTTGTTACATTATGTCAGTTTTTTTTTTTTATAGAATATTGACAGAAAAGATTTGTGAACATGAAATGTGTGATTTTCATACATTTAACAGTTAGTACAACACCACATGTCTCCAGTGATGACAGATGTCTCCAAAATGTGTTCATAATTACACAGATGAATAATTGTGACCCTTCCATTTTTGAGCACTTATTTAACAGTTTTGCTGACAGGAGTGCAGCCGATACTCTAAATACCAGGGGAAAGAGGCGGGTGAAGCCACAGCGACACTGTAGCCTTGATCATCTGAAGAGTTTTCCTGCGTTTACTGTGGAACCCCAAAGGCTTAATTATGTGGTTTCTCCTCATCAACAACGGTAAGACGCTGTGTGATGTTTTCTCTGTTAATTTGTAGTGAGGCTGCAGAGGCCTACACAAATTACAAGTTCAAGGAAACTGTTGCATGTTTTGACTGGTGACCAGTGCTCTGATTTCTTTTGTGGTGAAATGATTTGTGAAAATTGCTGACTCACCCTCATACTTCGCCTGCTCTCTCTCTCACACGCGCACACACACACACACACACACACACACACACACTCAGTACCTGCAGTCCTAGCTCCAGTGCCACGTTGAGCAGAGTTATATCAGGCGGGCTGTCTGCGGGTGTGGCTATCTTAAAGGCGTCCTGGGCCAGTTTGAAGATTAAAGAGGAGGAGTGGATGTTTTTCTGAATGGCCTCCAGCACCGTCCGCAACCTCAGCATGTCACCTGCAGGCAAAAAAAAAAAAAAACTTTATTAACAAGCACGCACTGTTAAGAGAAACATCTGACGGGACATTTTCGACATTCTGCTGTGGATATGTGGATGTGTTCGAGGCACCTTTAGCAGCAGTGAGCATGGTGGAGGCCAGCTCACACTGCTGCGACTCCAGGTGTCCCAGTGTGAACCAGCGCGGGTATCTACTTGGAACTATAGAGATGCCATGATGAGGGTGGCCAACGTCCCCGGAGCCTGCAGAGGACTCCAGCACCGGCAGCCTGACAGAAACACACAGCACCACATTTTTCACCATGTCTTTAGTTTCCAAACATTTTTTTACTGTTTTATAAAAACTGTTTTGAACTATATCAGTGAGGGTGGACAAAATATTAGAAACGCCTCTCAGTATAATGCAATACAATTCAATAGCATCAACACCAATACCACATGCTACAGGCTCCAAAATGACCATTAAGATCAATTAACTCCTGTCTAAAACAATTTCATCTGACTTTACATGGTTACTATACTAACTAACCATGTCTTAAGTCAGAGTCTGCCAATCATTCTGACCATGGTCTCATATGTTACCACTTTACAAAGAGGGTGTCACTAATCATTTAAAAATGACATACAGTAAGCATTCATGTTTAAATATACAACACACTGCACTTTCAATCTATGCCTGTTTAATACCGAACTGAACTGTGAAACTGACCTCATGGCGCGGAGAGCCACCTTATATGCCAGGTCTGCGTCATGTGGCAGCAGGGCAGAGAAGAGGTACTTGGCAAAGGTGTGCATGGGAACACTCTCCCTGTGGATGACCTCACCCAGACCACTAAACGGACCAGCTGGACCAGGAGAAAGACAGAATAATAATCAGTACTAATAAAAAGGTACTGGTTTCTTTTAAGGTGTGAATGTCTGAGATATCTTCTTCTAGAATGTGATTAATATGAGATGGGGGGAAAAAAACAACAGCAATCGTCAAACTCAAACGGACGTTGTTGTTGTACCTTCTAGTAGCTGTATGGCCTGCTTCCGAAGAGTCTGAACCAGGAGATCATCCAGCTCCAGCTCTTGAAGTTTTGCAACAATCTGCTCCTCGTTACGGCACACCTGGAACATATTTACGACTCACATTTTACTCACTGTGATCATACAGTAAATGCTCAGTTTAGTATGTATGAAAAATGACTGAAAAATGTGCTACAATGATCTAAAGACGCTAAAAAAGACTTCCTGCCAGTTTTTTTTGTTTTTTTGAAGAGAGCGCCATTCTACTCGTTTCCAATGCACTTAGACTAATTTCAGTATTTTATATCAAGCGTCAATGAGATCATGTTAGAATTCATTCAAGAATATACATGCAATAAGTTGAGAGCCATGACTTATAACTGTTTGATAAGAGAAAATAACTTAACACTTTTAGTTTAAATGCCTTTTTTAAGAAGAGATTTTGAGCTCGAGGTATTAAAGGACCAGCAGGGTGCTTTAATACCTCACACTCTTGCATCTGTGTGTATCTACGGTTACAGTACACATGACAGAGACTGATTTCATTTCTTTGTAAATCCTATTCATGTGTGTCTTTTTTATATTGCCTTGTGTTTCTTTCATGTCTTGTCTTAATGCCTTTATGTCTTATGTAAAGCACTTCGAATTGCTTTGTTGTTGAAAGGTGCTATACAAATAAACTTGCCTTGCCTAAAACATTAATATTGTTGCCGATTCCCGTGGCATTAAGAAAGGCCTATGGCAGCCATGTTAAGCACTCTAAAGCAGATTACCATCGACACAAAGAAATGTTCCTTGGGGTTTATTCTAATTCAAAGTGAATGGTAAGTACAGTGACTTTCTGCTAGTTTTTTTTTTTCAGGAAACAAAATGCTGTGACCTTTTCTCTCTTTCTGCACGGCAATTACTTCACACAGACGTTTAATTATAGTGATTTTCTATCATGGCGACATTGTCTACACCAGGCAAATTCACACAGCTTGTTTTAATATGCAACAAACCATAAATGCAGTTTAGTTACCCACTGCAAGCAGCCTAGCATTACAGTACTCTCTATGAGGGGGTGAAATCAGTTTATCACCTGAGAACTTGGATTATGTTAAAATGCACACAAATGCATCATGTGACAGAGTGTATTTCAGGACTACCATACCTTATCCTGAGCGTATAGACCCTCGGGCATTATCCTCTGCTGGCCCATACCCATCAGAGCCACCTCTAAGGCCAGAGTCAGGTAGGACTCCCTTCCATCAGGACTGCCCCACACTGGTACATGGTGGTAGACCGGAGGCCTGGGGTCACCTTCTGAAAAGAAAGAAAACTATTTAGTGTTTTGTGCTCTGCGTGGCGGATTCACTCTGCTTCAGTCACTTAATTCATTAATGTCATCTCCACTGGTTGTATAGCAAGTGAGCCGAACACAGCTGACACAAAGAAGTGTTCAAGACCACCAAAAAGGGGGGATTTACTGGCCATTTTCAAGTCTATCTTAATACAATACTCACATGCCCATATGTGCATTGAGAGAGTTTTTGGTCACTGTAATCATTCCTCCTGTCTATACTGGCTGTGAATCGGTCCCTTACTAGCTTAACTGCACCAGTGTTGCCAGTTTTACACAAAATAGCCCAACTGAACCCGCCTAATCATCATAAAAGTAGCCAATTTTTTGTTTTGTATTTAGAACTGAATGGTAATCTCAATAGGAAAAAAATTTAGTTTTAATTAACTGAAATGACATTTGTTTTTGTCGGTCATCAGTTACTGGCCATTGCGTGTCGAGCTGAGCCTACTGAACTGAACGTCCTGTCAATCTCAATCTTACTACTTGGATGAAAAGAGGGGCTGAGTCGTCTTCGCTGCAGGAAACCACCCAGACAGTACAAAAAGTAACCCAAATTATTAATTGCAATTATTGGGTGCAAAAAAAATAAATAAATGCAATAAAAAGACTTTGGAAGCCAAAACTTCACTTCTCCGAGAAGATTAAACTTGGTATGACCTGTGTATATATAACATTAAAGCTGTGTATAACATTATATGAATATGGCATTGATGGTAGATTGTGATCACTACTCTAAGATGGCCGCTAACCCTACACCAAATGCTCGACAGCTATAACTGAGAACAGATGCCATGAGAGTCTCAGCTGTTGATTGGTGCCCATTTGTTCTCTCCTGCTCCCCCCATCATTCTGCTTAAATCCCCTCTGAGCAATAGATCCCCTCAATCCTGCTTATTCCACTGATGTGTGTGTGTGTGTGTGTGAAGAAATCTAGGGAAAAGTGGAAACTGATTTTACAGGCTTAACCCCAGTGCTAACTCATTTTTGTTTTTTTTAATCTGTGGGCTGTTGATTGATTGGTTGATTTAACGAGATCAGAGTGAACACTGCACTTTGATTGGTGGACACATAGTCTAGGTCCGCCCCCGTTTTAACAGATGTTCCCAGCTGTCTTCCAGAGGGAAATAAAGCATGGTGACCAGGCTACACACACACACACACACACACACACACGCAAAATAGTCATACCAGTCTCCTCAAATTCCCAAAACAACATAAGACAATCATTCACTATCTCCAACACACACACACACGCGCACACACACACACGCACCAATGAGTGTGCCACTGGTAAGCATTGTTTGAATTGACAATAGTTCCCTGTAGCCTGGTAACAATGGGAAAACCCAACCCCTATTCTGCTCTGTTGCAATGGCCACTGGTGCAAAAAAAAAAAAAAAAAGCACTGGGCAGGGTGAGAAATGCAAATGGTGATGGATTCTATACATACCACACACACACACACACACACACACACAAAAGGAGTGTGGTCTAAATGAGCAGGGTGTTCCAGCCTGATCCATTCATGCACTGCTAGTTTATGGCTGACTGCAGGACAATAGCACCCGGTCCTGATATAGGAACATGGGGTCTGTTGAGTCACCGCTGGTGTGCCCGATCACCTCGGCTCAGGATTACACTGCAAGAGCTGGTGAAGTGTGCCAGGAATTATACCTTGTGTTTGGCAAATGAGCTCTTTGGCTGATGTATTGTGTGAGAATGACTGGGAGGAGGTTCGTGGGTGAGTATGCATTTTGTACCTACAAAGTAAGCTAAAGCCTTAGAAGTACATGCTAAGGCTTTAGCTTACTTTGTACGTTTAGTGGACAATACATTAGCTTAGAACCACGGCAATGGCAGCGCAGTAGACTAAACAGTGGACATGCAGAGGATGAATGATTTTGATCTTAATCTATGCATTAGTGTGGCGGCAACTAACAATATTTTCATTTTCAACTACTTTTTGGATTAATTGATTAAAAATTTAGATATACAAATTGTCTGAAAATGTAGAAAAAGCCCATCGCAATTTCTCAGAGTCCAAGGTGACATATTCAAATGGCTTGTTTTGTCTGATCAACAGTCTAAAACCCAAACAATATAAGATATAATAGAGAAAAGCAGCAAATCCTCACATTTGAGAAGCTACAACCAGCAAAGCTAATGTCATTCTCATCAGCCTCAGCTGTACTTTGGGTTTAGTGCTAATTAGCAAATATTAGCATTGCTAACACACTTAACTAAAAGATGTTGTACACAGTAAACATTATACCTGCTAAACATATGCATGTTAGCATTGTCATTGTGAGCATGTTAGCATGACATTAGCATTTAGCTCAAAGCACTGCTGTGACTAAGCACAGCCTCACAGAGCTGCTAGCATGGCTAAAGGCTCTTAGGCTTGTTGACTGACAAATGACTTCAACAAATAATTGATCATCAGAATTGTTGGCCATTTATTTTATTATATGACTAATAGTTTCAGCAATATGTATTCGTTTACCAATAAGTACTTACAACATAATAAGTAATTCTACATGTAAAACATTTCTGTGAATATTTAAAAAAACAAAAGTTTCCTTTCAACCTCTGCCTCTTATTTCCTGCCTCTATAATAAATGAATAGTGTTAGGTTGCTGCAGCTCTGACCAGCACTCTTTACTGATGGCTGCTCATAACGGAGGCAACATGAGAAGTGAAGCCTATTCTCAGCTTTGCTCACCATGTCACCATGGTAAAGAGCAGTGTCAAAATGCCTATCATTTCAATGTTAAAAAATGAACTGAAAGCTACACTATACATTTTAATGACTCAATTCTTGAGCTTGTAAAGACCAAAGTCAGCCCACGGGTGATTTAAGACACTGATTACTTTCCATGCCTGAATCTCAACTCATGACCAGCCCTCTCATAAGACCAGAAACACATTATAAAAGTAGACCGTTTGTTGGTGCACCGGACATTATGCAATTTCACAGGATTCACTCTGAAGAAAGTCTGCAAGCACAAGATACTTCAGTGCTAAATGATGCAACAAAACAAGAGTAGTCATGGGAACACGGGTATTGAAGTTTGTGAGGGCAAATAATCAGACATGTTGGCCTTTTAGCCTGTTAATAAAGTGAATATTTATAACAGCCTTCTAGAGCCTCAAAGCAAGTCTGGAGTGAGAGTTGTGATGATTTCTCGTTAGAATCTCGATAGAGAGAAGTCTTTTAAAAAGGGAGAACACAACTATATTTTTGTATTCGTACCTCCGGTGTCCATGGTGTTGTCGTCGTCCACACGGCAGGTTTCGGTGAGCGTGGTGAACAGACAGCCAATCGGGTCTAAGGGATGACCCACCCAGCCTTCCAGGTTGGTGGTGGAGGTCACGCCCCTCTGGAGAAGCTCTGAGAGAGGAAGAGAGTGGGAAAGAAAGACAAATGTTACAAAGAGCCGTCCAGATACTACACTCGCTGCAGATAACAAACAGCACTATACGTGTGTGTGTGTGTGTGTTTTACCTTTACCTTTCTTTTGGTGTTTGTAGATGTCCATCTGTCTCTGCTGTTGGAGGCGGAGCGTGTTGATGATGGCGACAGCCAATCGCAGGGCTTCCCTGGAGTAACCATGGGAACGCAGGGCGTCAACGCGAGCGCATGCCGTCGGGACGTGGTCTGTGTGGTTGTCAGAGAGAGAAGGTGGAGTCAGGACAGCTTCTCACACACACACGAACTGAATTAAATGAACACACACACACTCACTAAGAAAGGTTTTGCTATACACAGTCACAGACATGCAACTTTTTCACTCACTCTCTTGCAAACAGACTCACAAACACACACACTGTGGGACATATGATGGAGTCAGTAATGGCACAGACACACTCACACACCCAGAGACACCCAGAGACACACACACACACACACACACACACACAGTGCAGTCTCAGCAGAACGCCAGTGTGTGTCTGATAGCTGGCTTAAGTTGCAGAATCTGACAGATCTTAGCTGGAAGCTGCTTACTGCAGATACTGGCTTCAATATCAGCAGAATTACTGTTCGTGTGTGTGTGTGTGTGTGTGTGTGTGTGTGTGTGTGTGTGTGTTGGGTCGGCTTTCAGTGGAATTAGAGATTGTGTGTATATGGAAGTGCCACAGAAACACTGTCGTTCCTCCTGAAAATGACGTTTTCTATACTGTAGTGATGCAGAAAGCGTGTGTATGTTGCTCAGTGCATGCTTGTAGCTTAAATAAACTCATTATTTGACTAAATAAATCATAATAGATGTGAGCACTGATACATTGCAGAGTGCAAATGATGCAATTACTTTTCATGGAAACGAGTAATGACATTGATGTGTTCTCACACATAACTAGTCAAAATAAGTGTGTGTGTGTGTGTGTGTTCACCTAGCCAGAGTGGCAGGCCCTGTGGGTTGAACAGCAGGCTCTCCCCCTCTCTCTGGTAGGATGGAGACATGTAGTGGTCGCTGCTGATGATCCTCTGGAGGTGGCTGTCCTGCCAGTGGAGGTCGCAGGCCTCGACTGCCCGGCTGAACACCGTCCTCCTCGGCCTGGACAGAGAGTCTGAGAAAAACAACACACACACACACACACACACACACACACACACACACACACACACACACACACACCGACAGTGTCATGTTGTGCCATCTTATCTGTCCAGGAGTCACAACATTCAAGTTCAGATTAAATCTGGTGTGTAATCATATTTGGATTACACAGTATGTATATCTATGTGTGTGTGTGTGTTCGTGCTGACCCTGTGCCAGGTTGCTCTGCGGCAGGGCATTGGTGATGTTCGGAAGCTCGCTGCCGTAGTTGCCGTCCTCCAGCGGGCAGACGTCCATGTCACCCCATTTCTTCAGCTGCTTCAGCCAGCTGCTCTTCTCCTCGCTCTTACAGTGGGGGTTTAGCACCACGCACACCCACAATGCACCTGGGGGAAAAGATGGCGGTCAGAGGTCAGGCTACAAAGACAAGCAGAAGTTCTGGAGTACTGTTTAAGAGTGTGGTTCTAACTAAAAGAATTGACCTGGACAGTGTCAGCCATGATGAGAGCTGGTTGAATTATCTAAATGCTACATAAAAAGACTCTTCCAAGCCTTTTCTTTTCTTTTTTTCCTCTAGCCTCGGAAACTCAGGACCTTTATTTTTAAGGAAAGCAAGTATTGCCACTCCACAATTCCTTTCTCCAACAAGAGAAACCTCACAATGCTGCCATTCCTGACCAAGTGATTTCAATCTTAAAATAAAGGGAATAAAGGTTTATTCTTGGTAACATCTCATCATTATAGGCTTTCAACAGAAATCTCTAAGAAATAATCCATTCAATAAATATTGTAGCAAAAATGTTGGGAATCAGCTTTAAACCCCTCCAAAAAAGTATTAAAACAACAGAAGCCAGAGCAGAAGTGATTGGTAGATTACTGGATGTGTTAACAGATAGAAAATTTAGAGAAAACTATTTGGATAATAGGTTAATCATTAAGTCATTTATCAAGCAAAAATGCAGAACATTCTCTTGTACCTGCTTCTCAAATGTGAGGATTTGCTTTTTTCTGTTATACATGATAGTATGTGGAATATCTTTGCATTTTGTACTGTTGATTGAAAAAAAAAACACAAATTTAAGATGCACCTTGGGCTCTGGAAACTTTTGATTAGGCAACTTCACCATTTTCTGATATTTCATACACTAAAAAATGTATCGGTTACTCAAGAAAGCCCACCAAGGCTGAATCTGAAACCCTACCAAAAAGAGAATACAGCAGAAAAACAAGACAAAATGTGTTAAAGATATGCATTTAGTTATGTTTTTATGCCTGAAAGGTTGAAGAATGTGCTGCTTTTTGTTTCTAAAACTGCACTGAAAAACGATCACAACCATGCCATTACATCTAGGTAATTCACAAAATCATATGTCCACAGTCCATGGTGACTATAAAATATAACTGCAACGCTACCTCTACAAAGACAAAGTCAGCTAACAGCTATTCTGAATCAGCTTTCACAAAGTCCCGAACAGTTTGTCTCAGCCATTTATAAAAGCCAGAGTTGTTATATTGTATGAATTAAAATAACATTTGTAATAACAACGGGCAGCTTGGTGGCCTTCTCCACTAACTTAGCTGCACTAAACTCACCTGTTGTACACACACAGACGTTGAGCCGAGTCAACTGTCAGATGTCTGCATCTCTGAGAAAAATGATCAGGCAGCAAACCCTGACTGTCTGGCTGTTATTCCTGTCTGTGTCTGTGTCATGATCTCCCTCGTTCATCCAGGAAGTGTTCTCATTGACCTCCTAAATACTGAGATTGATTGCAGAGAAGCTGAGCAGCCGTATTGATCGGCAGCCTTTATCATTCACTCTGTGGAAGGAGTGGGAGGAGGGAGGAGGGGGGAGGAAGAGGCCCGAGCAGGAGGAGAAGCTACTGACTGGATGACCTAATAGTTTACTGACTGGATGATTGTTTACCCAACAAGGTGACTGCCAATTCCTCTGATTAACTGACAGGCTGGACACTTCTGTCGGCCTGGCTGTCTGACCTATAGTGACTGATGGACTAACTAGCAAGCTGATTGGCCAACTTGAAAAATTCCTCAACAAATGAGTCATTTTAATAGTGTTTCTGTTTTTGTCTGACGTTTCTCAGACTGTGCTTACCTAGCTCATCCCACAGCTGCCGACACTTGTCCGTCATGCCCGTGCCCTGTTGTCTCCATAGCGACAGCCGCGGGTCTGCCATAAACTGTTCCGTTATGAGCGTCAGCATTCGGGCGCCGTTGGAGTCCCGCATTCGTAGCATCTCCCTCACCTGGAAAGACCCAGCGAGTACAGGCTTAGTCACTGTACTAATAACTGTACTAATAACTAGTAACTGTACTAATCCATAACACATACACTGGTATCGATGTGCATCCTTGCTCATCAGAAAAAAATTTTTTTTAAATCCACCAAACCACACTCTAAGTAATACGGTATATCTCATTTGTTTAATCCGTATAAAAACCAAAGTCAATGTGCCAAGCTAAGAAATATGTCAATGCATTTGACTTTGGACAAAGCCAGGCTAGTTGTTTTCAGTCTTTACGCTAAGCTAAGCTAAGCTAAGCTCAGTGCCTCCTGGCTCTAGTTTCAAACAGATATGAGCGTTGTATCTATCTTCTCAGCTGTCAGCAAAAAAGTGAAAGAGTGTATTTCCTAAAATCTCAAACTATTCCTTTAATATTGCTAGATGATAGGTGTCTAAAATCCAGATATGACACGTGTGAAAATCTTATTTGAAATCAGAATGAATGGAAAAGATAGCATGATTTCTGGCAACACACATATAATCTAGTATAGTTAAGGTTGAAAAGTTACATATAAGATTTTATATAACCTTCTGAATGCCACTTAAAACTACATAAAAAAAACTGTTTGGCACTGAAATCGACAGCTCAGACCTATCAGAGTATAGGTCTGTGTTAAGTGAGCTTGTTTCACTCAGACAAAGAGCACTAAGAAAAGTGCATTTATAAATTCCCTACATTGACTTTGAGGATTTGAAAAGCTATCAGTCACCATATTCAAGACCTGTTAATGCCTTGAGTTTGAATAATGCAGTTAAAGAAATCTTAAGATGTTCTCAGGGCCTGCAGGTGCCCTGTTTCTTTGTGCCATTTCCCCAGTGTGAAACCACACATTTATATGGGGACAAGAATTCACAGCAGAATGGACACAAAGGGCAGAGTGTTTCAGCTCCTGTGAATCATTCTTTGACAGTATAAAAAAAGTAGTGGGTTCAATATGAAGTAAGAAAGAAGTAGAAAGAAACTCTGACTAAATGTTACATTGGGACAAAATCGTTACAAATCAATGTTTAATTTAATTTACACATGAAGAGCAGTTTACTAATAGTTTACGATGACATCATCAGGTCATCTCTGATTGAACTTTTTTGTCTTTTTTTTTTTAAACGTTTTTCACACTTTTTTATTTCTATTTTAATTTGAATAGGGTAATGAAAGACACCATTGCGCTGCATTATGGTAAATGTAGGACTGAGCATTTTTGGAGCTTTACCCATACTAAAAACTTAAAGCGAGGATATCTCAGCGTCTGCTGCATTGATTCTTACCGTTCTTTTTTCTTAATGTGTCTTGTGAGTCCCACAACTTTATGGAAGTGCAATACTAAATCACTGGAGTACCCCTTTAAAATATGTCTGTATTCAAATCTGGTAGCTTTAGCTCTAGCTGCACTAGAGTGGAGCACAACAGCTTTCTTGTAACAACTGAAAAAATTGGTCTCTGGTGTGTTCAGATACGCTGCTGCTGAGCAAAACATTTATGTAGGGATTACAAATAAACACTTCTTCTACTTATCTGTGTCTTAATGATGATTGCGATAATATGAATCAATAAATAAATCCCAGCCATATAATGCAGCAGAAATAGGAAGTGGTGATGTATACCTTAGCGAACATGGAGTTGAGTTGCTTCCCAGATCCGTAGTATCCTCCCTGTGACAGAAACTGTTTGACCTGCTCCCTGACCTGATCCTCATCCAGATGCCAGCAGTTGTCATCGTCAATGCTGGCGCCTGCAGTCGGGTCCGGAGCACCTGGGAATACACACACATGCACACATTAAATGACAGGCACGATGATAGAAACATATGCAGACAGAAAGCACACAAACACATGAAAAATGGAACAAAACTGAGGCTACATACACACTAATACATTTTTGTTTTAAAACGCAGAACTTTTGCTACGTTTACGCCTAGCGTCCACATTACTCCGGGGTTTTATAACCCCTAAAACGGAGACCTTTTAAAATGCTGCTGACCACGTTTTAGTTTGAAAACTCCAGATTGTGTTTTAGTGAGGATGGGAGGAAATGGATACGTTCTAAAACAATGACACAGACACCCACGTTCGCTCCCTGATTGGGTCTTATCAGCCACGACATGTCCTTCCCTGATTCATCACGCCCCTGTCATGTGACCCTTTCCCAGAAAAAACAAACGACATCAGCCTCGACTACCAGCGGATAATTCAACATGGATAACGAATTACAACACTTACTTTCAGTAACAGTTCCACCTGGTCGTCGAGACATCTCTGCTCTCACTTTTCTCCATTGCTGTTCTTCGTTCATAGTATTTTCTGCAACTAACTAAGCGACCAACCACAGAGTAGACAATCTGCTTCCTGTTCCTGCACGTGCATTCCCGGTGCACGTGAATGGTCATGTGATATGCGTTTTCAGGCGTGTAGTATGGATGGAGATTATTTCTGAAACGGTGATAAAACGCTTGTGTGTACGGAGATCGTTTTCGTTTTAAAATAAAAACGTATTAGTGTGGATGCAGCCTGAACCAAGAAGCACAATTTCAATCTAACATTAACATCCTTCTCTCCACACCAAAGCTGGTGTAAACAGAGTAAAGTCCGTATATTAGCTCGGTCACTCCATTCCTTCCTGTTCTCAATTCGCACTTGCAAGAAATAAACAGACGGCGACCATGGGAAATGGAGTTTACTTTTAGACAGCCTCACTTGCAAAAACACTGTTTCCTTCCAAAATCAGTAATTAATTTATTCTAAATCTTTGCCGAATTGTTAAACTGATACTCACTACATTTAACTTACAGTGCACCTATGTGACACTTAAGAAAAGCTGCTCAATTTAGGCTAATCGGGCACTTAGGGAATATGAGGCCAACTTTATTTTTCTTCTGTTCAGCATTGGATGTGTGTGTGTGTCAGAATAATACTACGGGGAAATGTAGATATGCTCAGAAGGGGGAAGCTGCTTTGATCTAGCAGGAAGCGAGCCGAGGAAAGCCCAGAGATGTGTTTCTAACTGGCTGGGAGTACGCAACAGCAAACAGCAACATTCCTCCATCAAAGAAAGCCTCGCTCCTGGATTGCCTGAACTTCAACCCCCATGATCCCCCTTGTCAAACACAGACAGGAAACACAGCGCGGGGCTTCCTGGACAGGAGAGCTGGAAAATGTCAACATTTAGCAAGGAGGACGAAATAGAGAAACAGATAAAGAGTTTTGTTTGGTGAAAGGATGTGTCTAGTTTGTCGGTTCCCCGATACAGGTCTGTTGTGGTTCTCCTCATCTTTTTCATCTCTGTACATTCTCCGGTCCTTTCATCATTCCTCTCCTTTCCGTCTCCTCTCTCCCGTTTTCCCAAGTGCCATTTCTCCTGTCTCTTCCTCTCATTGTCCCTTTCCTTCCCACACATCTCTCTATCTTCTCCTGCATCCATTTCATCATTCAACTTCAAATTTCTCTGCTTTCTTCGACATCCATACAGCCACTGGAAGGAGGTAGTCACTGGAGATTGGGAACTAAGAAATCAAACGAGCCATTTGAAGCCTGCCTTGCTGCTTCGCCGGAGTAATCAGGGCTCTGACGTATGACAGCCTGTAGGCTAGCATGCAGCATGTTTTAAGTCTGGAAGTCTGGCCTGTTGCTGTGAAGATATCACTGCAGAGGGATGGACAGCACCTCAACAGAGCTGACTTTTCAACAATAGCTTTCCTATTGAATGCCATGCATTCATGACATTACAAAATCAGTTCTAGATGGATTTGGTGGATAATTGAGACATGAAAGTTGCTCTAAAAACCACACAATCATGTGGATTTTCTCTTGAAATTCATCAAACGTGGACTAAACGTTTGCCACATAAGGTTCTCACCATGGACCTGGTTGATCTCAGAGTTGGAGGAAAGGATCTCGTCGGCCAGTTTCTGAGCGGTGGGCAGCACCTCGGTGTGGTGGGCTGTGATCAGATACTGGACCAGCTTCTGCAACTGATCTCTGTTCATCTGGAACAACGTCTCCGAAATGGGCAACCGCAGCTTCACCTGTATCAGACACACACACACACACACACGTAGAAATGCTGATGTATGATGTGTAACTACATTCTTTTTATTATTATAAGTTGGGCGATGACTTTTGCAGTTGCCTGGAGGCAGCTTCCTTGGAAAGGTTTCAGGTAGGACAAAGTGTTTTGGTTATGCATGTTCTTATTTATATTACACACAAATGCAAAGAATTCTGTTATGTACCTCCTGCTTTAAGAACTACTAATTAAATCAAACTTATTAACCCTTTGAGCTGTATGCTGTTTGTGCTGGGATTTCATTCCCTTTACAGGTTTTACATTTACAGTCTAACCATTGTTAGTTTCAAGACTCAGAAATGCCATCATTTGATATGTGAGTGATACAACACTTTGTATGAAAAAAAAAAGACAGAAGACACTGCGATGTATATGTTTTGCAGTTTGGCACTATAGTTCCCATCATGCTTTGGTAATATAATAAGGAAATGTAATGTTGCCATGAAGCTCTGGGCTACACCTGTGCCCCTTTTTTATCCTGAAATTGGATAATATTTAATTATTTGGACACTACTTGCTAACTCTGTAGCATCTTTTAAATCATTTCTTAAAACTCACTTTTATCAGAAAGCCTTTTCTTAAAATTCAACGTTTTCATCCTACTTTGGTTTGACCTTTTTATGCTCCTCATTGTTTCACTGTTTTATTCTGTGCTATACTTTGAAATTATACTTTTAACGTTTTCATTTTAGCATTTTTATTGCCTGTTCTAGTGCAAGACCTTTGGAAGTTTTATTTAGGAGAATCTCCACCATGAAAAGTCATACTGCATTGCCTATTATTATGGTCTACTCTGTAACCATGGATGTACAGACAACAAGTGGGATTACTTTTGTTACTTAAGAAAAAGTCTAATGTGATTTTTAAGACGCAAGATCTGAAGAGATAAAGAGAGAGTTTTTTTATATGACCTCTAAGACAGACATCAGAGACGCCGATATCACCAGAAAGACATCTGTGAGACTTTTCATAGACATAGATATAATTTGTATGTTGTGGTTGTTACCTGTTCAGGCTTGCGAATCCGGTAAAGAGAGAGCGCCACCACATGGGCGCAATAGAAAATGTCTCTGTTCCCGCAACCACAGGTGACGGAGGTGATCTTGCATCGGTCGAAGCTGATGGCCACCTTGTGCGTGACCTCTGGCTCTGATGATGTGGCGGGTTCAGTTACTGTGCCACTGAGGTGAAACCCTGCAAAGACACAAGGAAGAAGGGAGGAGGTGTGAGCGTCATCATTCACTGTGATGAAAAAAAAAAATCTGATAAAAACATGTATATAAAGTGTTGTGTTAAATGCACGTTAAGCTATCCTGACTGCCATTTTAATGCCTGTCTGTTGACAACTGCGACAATTAATGGAAACATCAGAGGTTTCCATTGTTTTAAACCTACGTTATCAAAAGCTAACACAGAGATACAGTTACCATGATCTACACGCGTATTTTCATGGGCAATAACAGTGACAAAAATAAAAACATGACACTTAAGTTATGTTTTTAAGTCGTTTAACATCATCACAGTGTTTCTCATTTCCTTTGTTTGAGCTTCTACCTGGACCTTGTGTGTGGACTGCCAAGGAGAAAAGAAGCATAAGAGAAGGAGAGAAGGAGCATCTGTGGTAATCTGAGCCTCTGCAAACGTACAGCATGAACCTTCAGTACAAAACACACACATCTTAATGAGATGTCTCCAACAGGGCACTGTGCCATCTGATACTCCCTCTACCTCTCTCTCCTTATGTCTCTATGCATATGAGTGTGTGTGCAGGGAAAAAGGGGCTCCTAGGGTGTGATCATTTCCTGCCCACACACACAAACACACCCCCAGGATAGTGCGGGTAGTTGCCTGTAGAGATGAACTTTAACTCTACTTTGCATAGTTAATCTTTAGAGGCCTCACACACTAACATAACCATTGGCCCAACACTTTAGAAAGACCCCAGTGAACACGATGACTTCCAATGTGGGTCACACACCGAAACAGCTGTCCTCACTTTCATGACACAGGCCAATGCTTAGAGACTTCAACTGATAAAGACCGTTGTGGCATAGATCTCATGTGCATCGATCAATATTATGTGAAAACATATTGTTCCAATACATATCCCCGGAAAAAGGTAGAAGTACTTAAAAAGGCATTGTGACCTTTTTAAATGGTGTCAAAAGATTACATCTAACACCAGGCGACAACAAGCTTTGGGTCTCGATACAAAGTTGATGAACGGGAGAAAGAAAATACTCAACTGTGGAGCACCTCAAGGCTCTATCCTAGGGCTCCACTGCTATGCTGATGACACACAATGTTTTGTCCTTGAAGGACTGTCTGACATCAAATGTTGGATGTCTAATAATTTCCTAAAGCTCAAAGTGTTTTTATTAAATTGATAACCTGACACCCTCCATCATTATCTTTGATTCTAATCTTACTTTTAATTATCATGTGAATAAAGTAGCTCAGTCCTGTTTTTATCATTTCTGTTAATGCTATTATTTATGTTTTCATTTTTTCCAGAATTGATTATTATAATCAACATCTACTGAACTCTACTTAAAAAGGGTAAATATACCTCTATAGAACATGGAGACGATTTTGAATACAGCGCTACTGGTCTGTTGGGCCCTAAATTGAATTCACTTAAACTTTTATTAAATTCATTAAAAAATAAAGAACAAATGCAGTCCTTTCTTTACAATGCACTGCAGGGATCCTGTATAGCCCAGGTACTAAAAGAAATAATGTGATGAGGAAAGAAGAACTGAAAAGAGGGAAAGGTAGAGGTGGAACAAAAAAAATAGTCTGAGTAAAAGAATGGCAAGTGAGGAAACAGAGGATAAAGGGGATGAGATAGAAGGAGAAATGTGAGAGGAGAACAGAGAGTAGGGGAGGGGAGATTGTATGTGGTCTGTCCTGTCGTCTCACTGTGACAGGTCAATTATTTATGAGGTGAGGTGTGTGTGTGTGTGTGTGTGTGTGTGTGTGTGTACACATTGGATTACTGTATCTCACCAAACCATAGCAACCCCACTGCTGCTTTCACAGCTAGAAAGACAGGAGAGCGAGAGAGAGGGAGAGAGAGAGACATAAAGGAAGGACGAGTAAGCTAACTGGAAAGCAATGATATGGCTATTTTGGGCATGGGCTGAAAAAAAGTCAAAACGTGTAAAGCTCTGACAAACTAACAGACACCAATTCAAAGACAAACACACACTGACATGAACACTAAAATTCTGGGGTATGGGCCAGCATGGCAGAGCGACCTAATAAGCGTGTGGTAAGCCACCTCCCTGGCAAAATCCCACAATGGGCTTTTCCAAACCAAATCTTGTGAAGGAAGCACACACATAAACACGCACACACACGCACACACATAAACACGCACACACACGCACACGCACACACACACACACACACACACACGCTGAGACCCAATCAACTGCAAACTGCTTTCACAATGACAAAGAAAGATGAAGAGCTACAGGAGAATAAGGGAGGAAACTGAGGACCACATGACAGGTTGAAAAGGACTGATGCACGCCATTGTCGCAAGAACTGATTACTGCCGAAGTACGTTCTGAACCAAGACTAAACTCAGCTCACCACATCCCACCAGGGTAATAGCCGCCTGCTGTTCAGATCGACATCTCAACCTACCTCCCAGACTGCCAACATACAACTGCCAAAACAACAACATACAGACACAACATCTAAGACTGAGTTTGGACCAAAAATAGCAGTGCCTCAAAAGAAATGCAAGGGCCTATGTTGGCGTGGGTGTGCTGCTACAGTTATAGGTAAGAAGAGACAATGTGATCTAGGAATTCCAGTTCGGGTACGTTTTTCTTTCCGGATACTGATTCAGATACGTCAACTCAGGATATCTCAGGATAAGTGCTCAGTTGATACAGTTGAAGTGACGTTATCTTTTGCCGCAACACAACGCAGCGTCTTCAAATACATGCAAACACACATTCCAAGTTGAATACCTTGTACTATGAACAGTGTACCATTGTGCTATTCTATTGTGAACCTTGAAATTGTCAAGGCAGATAAAAAATGATTCTATAATAACATTACACTACACCGTTCTGGTAGATGCTTTTGTCCAAACCGACTTGTGTAAAGTGCATTCAACCTCTGATAACTTTCCAGGGATGAATAATCTTGCCAGTACAAACTGCCGTTCAATGTCTTGGTGTCAAGGACTTACTGGATTGTATTTAATTTTCTTACTGGTAACTGTAGTAACACATCCATGCCAAAGCAGCCTCCTGCAGTTTTTGTAATTCAGTGCTATTTTCGGTCCAAACCATCTGAACTACCCACCAACAGACTAACATACCCACGTACCAACTGACCCATCAACCATCAAAGGCACATATGCACCGCCAAGTGATCTACTGACCGACATACTTACAAACTGACCTAGCTGGCTCCATGCCAAGCAACACATCAACTCCCTAACATCCTGAGCAACCCAAAGACCTGCTGACATACCTACACATCAACATACAGACTCAACACCTCACAGGCAATACTAACAACTAACCGACCAATCGTTTTTCCAAAAGGACATGACTGACCCACACAAACTGTCCACTGAGCCAAACAGGCCATCTGACTATGACAGGAAGGATGAGAGAGACACTGAGAGAGGACAGACTGCAGAGGGAGAGAGAGAGGCTGATGCATCTGCCAATGATAGACATAAAGGGTACTCCGAATTGTTGAAATCTCTCCCTCCCACTGAGTCCGCCTGTCAAACCAATCTTTGTGTCTCTCAGCTCATGGTAATATCATAAATGTCAGAAAAAAAGGCTTTCCATTCCTTCCCTCTGTCTCTATAATGGATATACCTGTAGAGCCAATTTGCACTAACCGCAGCTTAGTGTAAGGGAGTCCAAATTTGATCTTCCAGTGCTGAAATCATCACAGTGGAGAGCAAGAGATCAGGCAAAAATTGGGGGAGTGCATTTCTTAAAAGCATCGGGGGAACATTTGAGAGCCATCTTCCCTCCGAGCTGTCAAAATAATGTTTTGTCAGTCATCAGTCATCTCTACCCTTGTCTCCAGAAATCCAGTTTAGCATTTCAGATGAGCAGAGAAGTTTTGATGGCAAATGATATTAAGTATAAAGACTTTCCCACAGCTGGGAGTGCTGCTCTCTCTTTCTGCTTCGGACCTAGCCCCCCTTCTCTCTCCGTCGGTGTCTGTTAGGTTAAAGCCTATTGTTGCTCAGGCCACAGGGATGAATGTGATGGTGACACCCCTGCTCTTTTCACTTTCAATCAAGTCTAAAATGGGCTCAGACACAGTTCAGAGTCTCTTTCCAGTTTTACGCATAAAACCTGCTACATAGCTGGGTTTAATTATCCGGAAGTTAGCCGTTTTTGACATGCATATCTCAATCAAGTCTTTTCCCACACAATATGGCCATTCCTAACAGATTAGGCAACACTCATGTGAGACTTGATGTCTGGTTCATGAGACTAGGCATTGCAGGATGTTACGTATAACAACACCTTTTGAGTCTTGTGATCGGCTCCTTTGATCAACGTTAAAGGAATAGTTTGACATTTTGTGAGGGGAATTACACTTTTTCGCTTTCTGGCCAAGAAGATCGATACCACTCTCTTATCTGTCTGGTAAATATAAGGCTACAGCAAGCTGCTGATTAGCTTAGCTTAGCATATGAACTGGAAAGAGAGAGAAACTGCTTGAGAGACTTCAGGAAGTCACTGCTTCTGGCCAATAAATAGTGCGGCACATAACACCCCATAAAACTACAACGTGTTGTTTTTAGACTTAGGTTTTTGAATGGATTTAACAAACGACAACAAAAATGTTACTTATTTAGCTTTAGATATGCTGGTAAACGCATTTTGATACCTTTGGACAGAGACATGCTTGCTGTTTCCTCTTTTTTTCCAGTCTTTCTGCTAACAGATGCCATGACAACATTCAATACCAATAGAAGGGGACCCAGGACAGAACCTTGAGGTACTCCACAGTTGAGTATATTTCTTTCTCCCTTTCATCGAACTTGTATCTAGTCCCAAAACTTTGTGATTCAATACTCAAAGCCTTGGTGTAAAACTGTACCCCTACTTTTTTTTTCTTCCGCTCTCACATACAGAGTGCTTCTCTGTGTGTGTGTGTGTGTGTGTGTGTGTAAAGGCTGAGGGAGACAGTGTGTCTTCAGCAGATGGGGATGCAATGACACTTGATAAAAAGACACTGCATCAGACAGTCTGCAAGCACGCACGCACGCACACACACACGTAAACACAGCGAACAAAACGACCTTTTCAGAGCCTGTCTGCTTTTGTTCATAATGCCACAGCAACGAAACGACACAAACTAGTCAGTGATATTCACAGTAGATATCACTAATCTCTCTCTTTTTGTCACACACACCCTCACACACACACACTCTTTGTGTTGTTCCATACCAGGCTATTGGACTGGTTCGGCAAAAGCGATGAATTTCTAACAAAGGTGAATTAGGAGTGTGATGTGTGTAAACTGGGAGTGTTGCCAACTGCAATGATCTGGCCTAATCCTTGGGGAAAATCACATGACCCTGTGTGTGTATATACAGTATGTGTGTGTCATGTCTTTTTGTCTGTTCTCATGCAGGTATGCATACTTGTCCTGAAAACCTACACACACACTGGCTGCCACTGACATGAGGAAGAAATGTATAGGTGTGTGTCATTTCATTTCAATCAAAATATATAATAAGGCATGTGGGTAGGACTTGACAATGTATAATGCCTACTTATGGATGCATGTGTAAGCAGGTGAAATCCTGCTGCACAGTTGTATCGATGTGTGAGAAAAAGTGTGAAGACAATAAAAAGAGGAGAAAAGACGACTGGAGAGACCACCATTGTACATCTTTCTATTGTAATTAGAGACCCCTCCTCGCTCCGATGTATATATATACACATACACACACTGGGCCCTGACTCCCTCCCTCCCTGTTGTACACCATCTGTCACTCGATGGCAACCCCGCCCACACAGAAGCCAGTGAGCCAATCAGGAGGCAGAGAGCTCCCCACGCTCATAGGCCATTAACCCCTAATCAGCTGGGGAGATGGAGCCGGGCAGTGAGCCAAAGTGTGCATGTACACACACACACACACACACACGCCCGTAACCATAGTCTTATTCAACCAAAGCCTCACCACAGGCCTTGCAGACAGACAGACAAACCCTGCCGCTTGGAGTGGATTTTAAAGTTGAGGGAAGAGACAATCTTTGATTCCATTCATCTTCATGCCCAACAGAGCTGCGCCTACACTACACACACTTTGCCAAAAGCCACTCCATTCACTTAGATGTGTTGGTCCACCACTACCACCAAAAGATGACGGTAAAGAACAAGTTGTTCCAAAATCTCCCATAAATGTCTAGAGATATGCAACTGTGAAGGTCATTGCATATGATTTACATCATTTTTAAACTCATCCCTCCTGCCCTGTAAGGAATCACATGCATTCATTATGTTTCAGTCATTTATTCAAGTTCTTCATTTAATTGGTCTCCGTCTCCATCCAGGTTCATTTGCCGCTCACAGCTCCAGCTACAAACACTCACCTCCTTGACCTGTACAACACAAACACTACAGTGGGAACCTACAATGGCAGGCTGGCTCCATGTGATATTGTAAGTCTAAGTTGTGAAGTGGGGCTGCAACAGAGAAAAGAGCTGCATTTTTTAAAGTGAAATCTCATAAATTAAGACTATTAACCAAGACAGTCAGTGATGTCAGTTACAGTCAGTGGCGGTAATTCGTCTGTGTTAACCAGAACTGACAAAAAGACACAGTTTGTCATCTGAACAGTAGTGAGTGAGGGTGATTGTGTTGATGTTTTCCTTTTATTTGTAATTTTTATCATTGTTGCTAAGTATAACACTTAGGGGGATATTATTGGACAATTTTTGAATTTCACACATATATTTGTATTGTGTATTTGTCGGCCAATAAGTGATAAGAAATTGCAGTGCAGAAATGCCAAAGATATGTTTTAAGTAAGAAGGTTTCTCACCTCGCCTGAAACAGAGACCACCCTTCACTGACATCATGAAAATTTAACACTTTTATTAAATAAAACATTTATCTTCAGCAGAAAAAGAGCCTAGATGCTTTTGTCATACAGCAAAATGCATATATGTAATGACTTTTCAAGCACTTCAAGGTACCAAAAATTTCCAGACTCTCGAAGCCTTTATATCACATCTAAATTGTAACTATAAATGCAATTGCAAAAAATAAAGTTTACAGAATTCCTTTATACCCACAGCAATCAATGTATATTGTCACTTTGTTTATTTTACCAGCTATTCATATTAACTCTGATTGTATGTTTTGATCAGGACTATTTAATGCTCCCTAATTTCCAGAGTAATGGATCTATCTAGCTATGAATGACAAGTGAACACAAGAAAAGAACTTTCCTTTATGTTGAAAATCAAGCATTTTTCAAGGAGTATAATCGAATTCAAGCATATCCCTAACCTTGAAAACATAATGTTTAAAATTAAGCATTTTCCAAACTTTCAAGACTTCATACAAACCCTGTAAATTGATCACAAGATATGAGCGTTAGGATCTGGGAGGATTACCACCTCGGCAAAAAAAATGACATGTCAAAAATGTCTGTATATGTTTTGCGTCTGTTAAAAAAGATCAGCCACCTCAGCCACCCACAAACTGTCTCTGAACGCTCCCCTCACTCTGTAGGCTCGCTCTGTCTACGTTGATGACACGACTATTTACTTTGATCAAGAAACTGCATCTTCAGCAGAAATACATCCAGCAGAGAAAAAATTCCCACTACCACCTTTTTTTTCCCGCTCTAATCTCACTGCCCCTTTTCCAAAAGCAGCCTAGTGCAGCATTCACCGTCCTCCAGCAGCCAGCACATCCCTCGCAGCCCGCGGCCCTTCCCATCTCCCATCTGTTCTGACAGCTCCAAGGTTTACACAGCACCTCCCGCCCCCCTCTTCGCTCTCATTCACACTCACAGACCCTCACATGGCCTTGTATTCAATCAGCCATCTATCTCTACACAACAGACGTGCATACGCGAACACACACATTGACTACACTGAATTCATCCATCCATCATCCATCCTTCCATCCCTCCCTCCTGCAGTGTTTGCTGATGCGATAACAGCTGATTGATTCATTTGTGATTTCCCAGCAGCCCTGTCCCAAACACACACACGCACAAAAAAAAAATCCTTGCTAACCGCCGGGACTCATTTGTCATGATTACATTGAATTGATTCCCTGATTTGCTCCATTCTGTTGCGATGGGGGGAGGAGAGGACGGGGAGACGCGGGGAAAAGGGGGTAGAGAAAGGGGAAGAAAGAGAAAAAAAGATGGGAGAGAAAGGTTTAATCAAGTCCCTTTCAGCTGATGTGTCACTGTAAAAACAACGAGAAAGGGAAAAACTGTAGAGCTGACACGGGTGGAAATCAACAAAAGGCTGACATGTTGGCCCCAAGTTCCCAACCTGATTGAGCAAAGGGCAACCAAAAAAAAAAAAAAAAAAGGAAAAACAGAGGAAGTGGAGAGAAGAAATTCAGAGGGAGGGAAGGTGGTATTTGACGTCCTGTTTTTGACGCACACACTCATACAGGTATCTTGCTTGAGATAAAAGCTGCAGCCTCTGAACAGTAGCGATGGATGGATGGATGCTTGATGGCGTCTGAATCTGAAAGCAAACTCCACAAAGCCCAAGTGGTCTAATTCAAGACTCGCATACATTCTGCTGTTTATGGAGAGTCACTTGGACGATTCATGCCATTGTGAGCATGTGCGACACTAGAACGAAGGTTATTTGGTGAAGAGAAAAGCCATAAATGCTGCTTTTGAGCTTTGCGGGAGAATACGGAGCCAAAAAACCTGAGAGCGCAGAGAGCAGAGATGCTCGCGCACAAACACGAGAAATACATTATATGGAATACAAAGCTGAAGCTGGGTTCAGGTGAAGCAAAGTTAAAGGGCCTTGGGTATGTGTGTGTGTCATACACAGAAGCTGTCCTTTCTCCACTGTGTGTAAACCCTGTTCATCTGAGGCTAAATTAGAGATAAGAAGGCCGTGCGTTTTGTCTGGGCCCGTTGTTTGCAGTGTAGAGGCATAATTGTGCTGTGGCCTTGTCTGGCCACACTTACAAAGAGACGAGCAGAAGCAATTTATCAAGTTGCGAACACTCAAGAGAGAGACTCATGTCAATCCCCTGTGGGTGATAAAAGCCTGTGTTCATTGTCTGCTAGAGAACTTGGACTTCCAGTTTTGACTCTCACCATTGACTCTCTTACTTGCTACACACAGAGGCACTTGAGTAAGGTGCAAAGATGCAAAGCAGCAACAAGCGACGCAACAATGGCGAGTAGAGAAAGGTTGGGCTTTATGCAAATGTCCTACAGTACGCTGGGTGGCACCTCATATGAAACAATAGCACTTGTGTTAATTACCACAGAAAACAAATGCTCAGCGCAAACCAGGGGGCAAATACACCTGAAGGCTACAAAATCAGCAAGAGACAAGAAACGGCCTGCCTCTTTGTATCTGCATGTGTGAACGCTCTGACAAGTTATGGGATTAATAATGTTTGCCAGTGTGATAAGTGTAATGTACAACATACTTCAGTGCTGTCATGATATTACATTGTTTTTGTTACCAGGCAACTACTCAAAGCCATAAAAGAGCGAAATGTTAACAGGTTGCAAGCTATAATGTTGAGCTTCTGAAAGCCTCATTGGATAGCAAACAATTTCAGCGTTAGCATTAACAGTAACACTTTGTCAGTTGTATTGCATGGGCTGCTAATGAGCAAAAAAAAGTCATAAAGAAATGTCACGCAGACTAGCTTTCATTAGCGGGAGACAAGCAGTTAGCTTCTTGGCTTTTTAAACATTTACATGTTGTCATTGATATGTTTCACCTGCTTACATGTCAGAAGCTAACGACCAGGAATTATGTCACAAGGTTGCGAATAGACAAAGCTTTAGCCAACAAGCTAATATGACTGCCTGATAGGCTTATTCTTATTCTGTTAGGCTTAATGTATTGTAGGCAGCTGATAAGCAAAAATCATCGACAAACGCATAAACCAGTATGTGAAATACATACTCACATTATCGCTAGCAGAGCTATCGTTCATTAGCGAGAGTTTAGGCTTTTTTAAAAATGTAATGTTGTCATTAGTATGTCCCACCTGTTTACTTGTCAAATTAGTCACTTCAAAATAACAGCTTTAATTCAGGTTCCAACATGCTAACGCATCCAGGAATTATGTCAAAGACAAAACTGTATCCAACAAGCTAACGTGACCACCTAGTAACATTTTCTCTTTTTTAGCAAAAAAACAACTGTTGGCCTTTGTCACACAGTTGTGAATAGACAAATTGTAGCCGTCAAGCTAGTCAATGTGGGTGTCTCATAATTTGGGATGTGATTTTTCTCTCTCTTTGGTTGCGTTCTTCTCTGTCTCTTCTCAATGGCTGACGGAGACATGTCATGGGAACTGGTTGCCATAGCAGTTAGCATAAGTTTGATGTTACCATAGCAAAGGCATATTTTTTGGACTAAAACCTTACAATTAAGCTAAACACTCAAAGACTTTGTATGATCATCATCTCAAACAACTGTCGGCAGCCTTATACTGTATGCTATTTCTCCTTTACCGTTGCATCTTTTTCAAATGATATATATTTTGTAAAACTTTAATGAAGATTCATTTCGCTGCATGACTGGGACTTAAAGTGGGACAAGTGCAGTAGACAAACTGAAAAGGACCCCCACATGTCTCACTACCTTTCCTCCTAGCTGAAGAAGACAAAATCATAATGTGCTATGGACACAAGGCACACACCAACATGTAAGCATATGAAAGGAGACGACAGCTGTAAAAGGTCACTGCACTGGATTTACCCTCCAATTACCAATACATCAGCTTTCCAAAGACAAGTACACACATTTACACATGCGACAGGATTTTGTTTCAGTTAGTGTAACCACCCATATACATTAAAACACACACACACGATATCTGCAACATGTATACAGCCTTCCCTGCAGCAAACCATTCATCTGGAATGTGTGTGTGTAGTCTGGTTATCTTTGTATGTTAAAAAAATGTGTGAGTGTTGCAGTCCATATGCATCTGTGTAAGCAATGCATGCAATGTTAATGTGGTTATGCACACACATATGCACATTAACACATGTATTTCCTGCTTGTGTTTACGTATGCCAAGCCTGTTGTCTCCGTCTCTCCCTCTGCTGCTCTTTTGTCTCTTCGCTCCGTCTCTCTCGCACTTTGCCCCTTTCCTAAACCAGCCGTGGCCTTAGCCATGGTTTTTGTTTAATATGGCGGCATGCAAAGCAAAAAAGCAACCATCTGCCACATGCATGCAGCCGCCGTCTTAAGAACAACAAGGGCTGGCATCACAATGCCTCTTTAGTGTGTGTGTGTGTGTGTGTGTGTGTGTGTGTGTGTGTGTGTGTGTGTGTGTGTGTGTGTGTGCGTGCAGGCATGTGTGTGTGTTTGTTCTTGAAGCGCAGTCTGCAGGGCAAGATAAGTATGCATTTAAGAGGCTTATATTTCATTTCAGGAACTGAAGGAGACAAAATGGCTCCATTCTGAGTTGGCCGACACAACACAGGGAATGGCGAGGTAGCAACAAAAACATAAAGGAAAGAAAAAGCTCGCTCTGATGCCGTTTGTGTACACACACAGAAAGAGGAGCGCACAGAGCTGAGCATTTGTAGTTTGCGCGCAAACACAATTGAGCACAAAGCTGAACATTTGAAATACAAATCCTGCTTTATTAATCAGTGGTTTTGTTTACTGTACAGCTCAAAGCCGATGTCTGATGAAAGCAGCCAAATCAATGTCTGAAGACTGAACAAAAGTAACTTCAGGGATATTTTAGAATAAGTGAATATTGACCTAGGCTTGTCAAGCAGATGGCACACTCTCACAGAGCCTCTGAAGGTAGACGTGCTGCACAAACACACAAAATTAGCAAAAGTACACAGTATGAATTAATTAAGCAACTTTTTGATGTTTTGCAGTGACTGAAAGTGGCCTATAGTATGTCAACAATATTTCATGGCGTGAGCGGGTGTGCTTCAGCTTTATTTCCGGCATACAAAGCTGCAAAAATACTTTCTGACTTGCAACACATTTACAGACAATGACCTCTGTTCATTTTAGATGTTAAGATTCGTTGAGGGTGAATCACTGTTTGGATTTGCAGCGTACCCAGGGAAATGAAAATAAATGCTGTTGGTTTACTGGTTAATCTGGTCGCCCCTTTACCATAGTAACAGCTAATCTCGCTGGGGTTCATGTCAGACAAAAGAAGCCGAAATTTCAGACATGGACTCAGTTCAATCCCTGCTGGCACTGTAGTTCTCTGCAAATAAACACTGACTGTAGGTTTTATGTGATGTTTGGTTCCGCTTCCACAAGATATTTTTTCTTCACTTCTTTCTGGGAAATATTTCGTCTGCTGCAAAGGTCGTGACATTTGTGGTTTTGTTGGACCGTCTGCGTGTCTGAGTTTAGAAACCTTTCCACCCCCTGATTAGCCTCCACCCCTACAGAGCTGATCACTGCTCGCCTTGCACAATCATGCATGAAACATGAATAATGAAATATAATGAAAACAGCTTGCAAGCCAATATACAAGCTGACGATCCACACATGCCCCTTCTCTCTCTCTCTCTCTCTCTCTCTCACACACACACACACACACACACACACACACACACACAATAGCTCTGCAAGGGTGAAACTCTCATTTATCCATTAGCTGAAAAGCAATCACAGATTTGCACAGAAACACACACACACACACACACACACACACACACACACTCACAGAAGGGTGGGGGACTTCTGGTTGACTTCATCAAGCTCTCATCAAGCCAAGCCACCATATGGGGATGGAGCCCAAAACAGAGGGGGATTGGATTGTGTGTGTGTGCATGTGTGTGTATTACAGAGACCCCCCCCCCAAATGCAAGACCAACACAAAGGAAGCATGCATTACCAAATCAGCTTTGTCTTGCATGCATTACGACGCTACTGCTGCCCCATTAAGAAGACCCCCTCTCCCAACACACACACACACACACCCTGAAGGTGTTGAGCTCAAAACAGCTGAAGCAGAGCAATGAAGAGGGCCAGACACTCTGATTACTACCTCCTCCTTTTTCTTTTTCCTCTCCACACACACACACACACACACACAATTTCTCCTCACTCCCCCATTGTGTCTTTATTCCTGTCTCTCTAATTTCTAGCTTTGTCTTCCTCCCCTTCCTCTCTTTCACCATGTTGACTGGCGAGCCGGCAAGGCACCCTGAAAATCCTAAGAATCCCCTGCCTGCCTCCTCGCACACACACACACACACACACACACACACACACACCGTGTACCAAGGCCAGCTAGCTGATGTAGGCAGACAGTCGACTCATACGTGGGGCATACATTGAAATGTAATCTGGGCATGACCTGCTTTTTCTTGACTTACCCCCCCGGCTTCCCTCCCCTACTGGCTGCCCCCATAGAGGCAGCCTTTCCCCTCCTCCCCAAGCACCGCCCATCCACGACACCCCCTCTAAGACCCAGGCTGTAGGCCTCAAGGCTGGGGCCTCGCCTGCCATTGTTAGCCCACAATGGGTGAGAGGCGGCTGGCAGGCAGGCAGCAGCCAGGAGGCCTTGTGGAGGAACCAGGGGAGAGGGAGGACAGCAGCTACTGGAGGGGGGGAAGACGGGTGGAGGGGGTCTGGCTTCCTTGCGTAGGCAAACCCACATGATAAACCTATTTGTTGAAATGAACATGAGATGAAAAGAAAAAAGACAAAAAGAGTGGAGATCTAGTATCATAAACTCAACTCTACTCAAGTAGAGTAGAAGGGTGAAAGCTTAACAATCTCAAACAAGCTATGAGTGACACAAGCTCTGCACAAAGCCACTATAGCATTATACTGGACGCAGCCTGTCTACTCCTTTGAACCTGCCATCTAAAGCTGGGATCAAGCTCAACAAAGTGAGCTTTATTCTCCAATGGAGGTTCATTTATTTATTTCAAATGAGAGCATCTGTCACTGCAGCCAGACTGCAACGCAAGCTTGATTTACTCTAAGGCCACATTCAAACCAGCCTTTCAGCATTGCACAACTCACTGGTTGGCCAGTCAATCACATTCAAGCTCACATTTCTGATAGATTACATTGTAACGTGAGAACTGTGTGTTCTGATATTTATCTTTATATTTAACTCACAACGATTGCTTCCATGATAACTTTCAAGAGATGTAAAATCCTGTACAGTGTTTTAGCTTCTAATAAGCCTTCAAACTCATAGACATATCACTCAAGCTGGACTTCCTGAATGGGATTTTATGTTATCACTTAATTTTCTGTTACCTGTAGCAAACTGAACACCCACTAAGTCCAGAAACATCCACTGCAAAATCAACTGGGCAGATACTACTAACTTTCACTCTTTAACAACTATTCACCCCTTCCGTAACATTCAGTTTCCTTTTTACAGTAGCTTTATGGTTGTTAAAATCAGTATCATATACGTATATTGTTTATCATGTTGTTCCAGCTCTTTGTTGAAGCTGTATGATGTATCCACTGAGCAAAATCCATCATTTTAAAAGCTTTTAAACTTTCATTTCTAATTGCTAACGCACCTTCCATAATTCTCGACTGGGAAAGAGGCAGAAAAAAGGCGTGGAGAACAAAAAAAATGTGCAGAAAAAACCCCCAAAACAACCCCAAATCACTGAGATGCCGATTCACACGGGACTAATATTATTAAATGACCTCTGTGTTTGGCGAAATATGGTAGGTAATTTGCAGTGGAATCTTTACATTACAAATTACAGACATGGCAGATTCACACTTTTTCTTCGCTATTATTACAAATTACTAGAGGTCCCTCAGGTAATACTAGTCCCCAGTGTAAATAGGGCTAAAGTCTGAGTTGAGTTTGAACTAAGTTTGGTTGCACAGCATGAGTTTGTAAAGACTTTCCAGCAGGCGGGACATGGGATAGAGGTTAAAATAAGTGGATTGTTGAAGGGGGCATGATTCTGCAACTGCATGGCCTATTTCTCACTTCTTATTCATTCAGAGAGATTGATTCTGGTGAATAGTCAAGTAGGAATCTGATGTTTCCAGGACAGCCACCTTTTTCCAGTTTGAAAATGCGGAGAAATGACAAATGAAAGTCAAGCAGCAACAGAAAAACTACCACTGAGGTTTCAAACGTCAACTGTAAAACTAAAACCCATTGACCCGCAGCATGAGAGTTTGTTTAGCTCAGTCAACAACATGTGGTATGAAGAAGTGACACACAAGGTTTTGAGCAACACTGTAATTCTGGTTTCAACACATTAGAGCATCTTGTTGTCAAACCACAGGCCTCGTTTGAGTGGAAAATAATAAAGTGCGCACACACACACACACACACACACACACACACACACACACGCGATCATCCAATAATGTCAGCTGTCACACACACAAGCATGCAGCCATACATGGACACACACACACACACATACACAATAGTAGTGATCCAATAATGTCAGCCGTCATGTACATAACCACACACATGCGAGTGCGTGCACACACACACACACACACACACACACACACACACACACACAGACAAGTCGTGGGAGCAATCATCTGATAATGTCAACTGTCACACAAGGACACACATAATGCGAGCACGTGCACACACACACACACACACACACACAGACCAGAATAAAGGAGGGGAGGCTGGTAAACAATGCTCCACAATGCTCTGTGGCAGTGACTTGAGTTCACAAAAGAAAAGGTTTTCCAATCGCTAGACATTCATTCAGTCTCACACACATGACTAGGGTGAGAGAGAGGGAGAGAGACCTTTACGACATGCACTCGGGGACACACAATGCAGACCATTCTCTCACTTACTCTATTCAGTCATTCAGTTGCTCTTTTTCCCCTTCTCCCTCTCTCCGTTCATCTTTAATGCACTTTAAAATAAACCTTTTTTTTTCCTGGATGTGTTTTTCTGTCCATCCTCTGCTTTCTTCATTTTGAGGATCTCAGTCATTTATCACCGAGCTGGTTATATGGGACAGACAGGAGGGATCGGGCTGCACTCGTTGGCCGGGCACAGTACGACACCACACACACACACACACACACACACACACACACACACACACACACACATACAAACTCGCACACACATCCCATCCCATCACAATAGCCTGGATTCACACAGTGCAGGGGACGGCTTGAGATTGAACCAACAGTGATGCAAGTCTTCCAATCCCCTCTGTATGGACAATGAAGGGCTAGTAACAATAACCCTGGGGCTACAGTTGGATGGATGTGTGTGTGTGTGTGTGTGTGTGTACGTGTGTGTGTGTGTGCGTGTGTTTGAGAGTGTAACGTATATGTATGTGTGAGCATGTGTGCTGCTGGTGTGCTGGGTTTTTCCATTCAAACGCAAAGCTCTACCAAATGATTATCCGACTCGTGTTTCCTTTGATTTATACCTTTGTTACATGGGATAATTAAAGCTGCACAAATCAATATTTTTCTATTAACAATGGAAGAAACGACTCTGTGTAATATCAAAGTGGTTGCTCGTGGCGACAAACCAACAGATAATGATCACCCAAGGAGCGTTTTAATGTCTTTCAGCTTATTGTTTTGGTTTTATGGCCAGCAAAATCAACTAATGCAGGTTTGAGAAAAATTATCTCCCCTCTGAGGATGTAGAAAATTATTTGTCCAATTTTATTCTCTTTGCTTCAGACTAATATGAACCTCTTTGCAGTTGTTGACAGTGAAATGCCCAGTAAAGACACAACACAACTCAAATCCTTAACCTGCTCATTTGACCCCAAAACAACCACCTTTTTAAGAGTGTTCCGTTGTCAAGAGGATGAAGCACCGGTATTTGTCGGTCGTTGCCTACTTCCTGGTATTTCCCCCCTGGCACTGAAAACTGCTATTGTGAACCCTCACTTAAAGAAAAAGCAACCTAGGCCTGCATTCTTTTACGCTTCAGCGATTTCTTTCAGCAAAATTGCTGAAAAACTCGTCTTTTAACGACTAAGCCTTAGCTCAGTGTACAAATGACTTTCATGTTCACCACAGCAACAGGACAGCCCCGGTTAAAGCAGTACAGTAAATGACCTGAGAGTGAACTGAATGATAAGAAAACTTAAATTTGAGTACTTAAAAAAGGTCCTGCCATTGATGTAGTTACTGCAAGACTTCTCTTAAAAGACAAAAAAGACATAAACATGAAAGACGACATGCCTCTCTGCCATTCCTTTAAGTTGTCTCCCTTGGTAACAATTCCTTTGCTAGTGTCTGTAAATGTGGGGTCCATCAGGGGTCTATTCTGAGTCTTTTGTTGTTTAAGGTGTCAGCACTTGTTGGATCGCCTCCCCTCACACATTTTCAACATCAGACCTGGGGTTGGGCTGCGTCCACCATTTTTTGGAATCTTTTGAAACCCATAATCCGACAAATCCACACAGTGATTGGCCTGGCGGGCAAAGGTGAGAAAATATGCAAGATTTGAACTGCTTTCTCAAGCTCTCTTCCTGTCTCACTTGAAGCGGTTATAAACACTTTTCAGATGTAAGTGAACAACTCGTCATACGAACAAGTCCTCCAACCCATACAACAACATAGGTCATTTGTTCCTAACCTCTAATACAACCCACAGGAGTGTTTCCTAAATTAGCACCCACCGGTGGGGCAGGAGATATGACTCCAAAAACGACAGAGTAGGTCGTTTGCCAATGACTTCCAAAATTACATAGGTGTACCGGACCTTTGTCGTCATGGTAACAATAATAAACACGTGGTTAACGTTGTGAAACGGTCGCAGTTTGTTTGGTTTGGGTACCAAAATTCTTGCTTAGGTTTAGGAAAAGATCATGGTTTGGGTTAAAATAACTACGTTAGTAAGTAAGTTACATGACGTGAACATAGGATTGATTTTGATAGCTACGTTGATGATATTCAGTTGTACATTTCTGTATCACCCTGTGAGATTCTAACTACTAGAGGAAAATCCCAGAAAGAGAAGCTATGTCCCAACATGAAGTAGCTCAAATAAAATGTGAAGCCCCGAGCTATAGTAACCTTGATGTGCTTTTTGATCCTCATATGAATTGTGTGTGTTGGCCCATGGATCTCCATGTTCTTATTACATGCTTGATAACATAAAATGCACTATGATAACAAAGTTAGATTTGATTGGACATGATTTCTATCTGACTTCCATGCACCTCATTTAATCCACTACTGTTGGTGAATGGATGATGAGGGTGTATTCAGATCCTCTGGAGGCTTCCAGTGGAGCGGTTGAATGACCTCCATCCCAACCTTCTTTTTGTTTCTGGCATTAACATGTTTCTAATGATTGGGCTGCAAAAAAAAAGCATAGAATCCAGGTGTGAACGCAACTTTGGCACTGTTAAGCCCCAAGACATGATCATCCATAGCACAAATGGGATGGTCAAAGACAGAGGGGACCAGAAAAATGGGATGACAAAGGAAACATAATGACAGGGAGTCATACGCTCAAGATTCTTCATTTTGGCAAGGAAAGAAAGAACCTATCCCAATGTGCTTAGTGGAGACTCATTTAATGCCAGATGGCACATTCACATTGTGCCAATGTTGAGTATGTGGTGATGTTAATGGAAATGTTAATGGTTTCAACTGGAGAATGATGCTAAACTCTGGCAAGGTTGATTGGATAAAAAGGACATGCAGTAGAAGATGAATTCTACGGCGCAAAGTCTCCTGTTCTCTTTGTCGCCTATTCCAAGCACTCAAACTGTCTCTCTGACAACATGATCAAGAAGGCTTTTAGTTGCATGGATGTGAATGAAATAGTTGTACATCTTGTTTTTCAAAACCACAGTGGCAGTTTGCTGTTGCGGTTGACCAACATCTCACCATGCCAACTGGTTTTGCTTTTTTAAGCCACAATGCTGAATGCAGCATGACTCCTCATCTCATTTTGTCTGTTTCACCCTCACACACACACTCCCTCTGCATCACTCTCTTTCTATTCCTCACTAATTCTCTCTTATTCCATCGCCTGTCTCTTTTCTACAGTGGGTTTTCCTCTGCAGCCATCCATCTATGTTCGTCTGTCTCCGTCTCTCTCTCTCTCTCACACACACACACACACACACTCAGACACACACTGTCCCACACACAATGACAGCCTGATTAATAAGTGTGTCTCTTGTTTCCGGAAAGTGTCAGAACAGGGAAGGCCATCTGAAAGGCACTTCAACCCAAATTATGTAGATTTAAAAACAGCTTTGGACACATAAGGCAGCATGAGGTGGGAGGGGTGAAGGGGGGCTGAGGGGTCGGACTGTATTCATGAATATTCATGAACAGACACTTTAAACATATCCTCTCATGGGTCACCACAGGGGGAAAACCAGCCAATCAACTTCTTTTGAGACATTCTCTTTCTGCCACTGCACTTCAAATCAGTCAAGTCGGTCTGTTTTATTGGCACGAATGTTGAAACGGCGCTGCCGTTGTTGAATGAAAAGGATTATGACTATGACATAACAGTACATAACAGTAAAGATCTGCCTGTCTATCACACACAAAAGTTAACAAAAGACTAGTGTCTTTTCATAAGCTACCTCTGTCATGTGCAACAAGAATATGCAAATTATCTGCAAAATACTCACTCCTGACTTCTTCAAGACTGGCAGTTTAAGCTCACAACAGCATTTAAATGGAAACATTTTAAGGCAAAATCAATAAATTCCAATGGAATCGCCACAATCAGTGGAATCGCTTGTGGGGGAATAATAAACCCAAACGAAAGTCAAGTTCAACATTGGTCAACTTTGACGTGCAAAGATGCACTGTTAAACATTAGCAAGCCGCTGACCTTTGAGGGAACAGAGCCAGAGACTGCAAAATGGAGGAAGCTATCATTGCTTATTAGCAGTGTGTCACCATCCACTTTTATATAACCTCTTCTGTTGTAATATAAACTGCTCCACAAAAGAGGAATGGTTTGCAGACAGTAACGAGGCATGAGTCAATGGTACAAATACCCCTTTTGAGTAAAGTGTGTGAACTTGGCCCATTAGCGGCCGAGCTGACAAGCTTACTCTGTTAGCAAGCTAGCTAGTTCGAAGTTCGAAGTTTTCCGAACACATCTGAAGGCGAAAATGTTCATACTAGTCCCGCACGGCCTAACTCAAAGGTGCCTGTAAATGACACCAAGACTCGGTAGACTCTCAGCAAATTTTTTTATGACATGACTATTCCGGTACAAACCTGCCAGTGTGGCGGGTGGCCTTCCGAGATTTATTCGCCAAACGTAAAATCTACCCGCATTTGGTGCTTGCCGGGTGTTCATTTCGGACCCTGATTACACTCAGCATTTAATTTCTAATTCTCTCTATTGGCCCACTCGTGTTTCTAGTTTTCTCACATCAAGGTCACTGCCATAAAAGACACACACACACACAAAAGGCGACGAGGGAGGGAGAGCGAGTGAAAGGCTCTTCACAACAATGTGTGTCGTGGGCTGAATACAGAGCATAGCACAAAACAAAAGCATGAGCGACAGCCAGCTGGCTTGGCACCACTTGGCACGGGACAAGCCCGCTTGTCCTTGGCATGACAATGAAACACACACACATACACATGCAGACGTAAAGATACACACACAATTTCTCCCTCTCTTCTCAGGTATAAAGAAAAGTAGCTACAGAGAGGCTCAATACTTAAGTCCTGTTCATCAGATCCCAGTGAAAAGAGGCAGTGCCGGGCTACACCACAGAAACACAACAGGATCCTCTTTTCATGTTGGAAACAAGAGTGGGAAAAGAAACACAGAGGAACTTGAACAAGACTCAGCTGGCGGCTGTGGAAAAAGCTGGACGAATATTTGGGACAGGCTTTTACTTCAAGTAGTAAGTGTTTATGGGCTTAGAAAACTGATTTGAACTTGAAACTCAAGGCCTGACAAGTTCTAGCTTCATGGTGGATAAACACCACCCAATAATGCAAACACTATCTAGACACATATTTGGGACAGGCTTTTACTTCAAGTAGTAAGTGTTTATGGGCTCAGAAAACTGATTTGAACTTGAGAGTCGAGGCCTGACAAGTTCTAGCTTCATGAAGGATAAACACCACTCAATAATGCAAACACTTTCTTTTATCGCAATCCATTATCTGACAAATCCTCGCCTCACGTGGTTCCCTATGAAAATGGGTTTACTAATGGGTATCCCAGGTTGTGTAACTATACGAACACATGTCAGCTTCACTTGCTGTTATCTTTTCTTACCGACTCCAGGCTGTCTATCGGGGTTCAGCATGGTCTCTGCATCTCCACTGCGGCCATGTGCTCACTGTGGAGAAATCTACATCGGAAAGCCACTTGGAAGGTCAACATGAAACCAGGTATACCCACGGACTCTTTCGTACAATGATCATCAGTTGGTACTGTTAAAACTGAGTCCACAAAAATGTCTTCACTTTGAAATGTAGGCTACATACAGTATATCTTGACAGAATGGCAAACCCGGAAATGGATCAATGAGACACGGCTGCCTAACTTAACCAGCACACCGTACATCTTGACGTCTTTACATATTTCCAATAGTGGAACTCCAACCTGCCACCCACTGAGAAGCAGATAAGCCATCATCAAGGACATTGTTCCTGAACAAAAGAATATTGTTCTGTGTGATCAGAAGCTGATTAAAACTGTTGGCCACACAGATCAGAAGGCAATCATCAGCAAGAAGTCACGGACAATCAGTTCGAGTGTAGACTGTAAGGCTTCAGCGATGGTACCAGCTGCAATTGGGCAATTGCAGATGTTTGTGGCTTTGCGCGCAGGAGCATGTAGACCGGTGCAAAAAAAGCAGGCAGGGACCACTGATCTCTAGTCTAAATCCCCTTTGGTCTTGTATTCCCGTATTCTCCACTAGTAACTGTAAAGCCATGATGTTAGAAATAAGACCAAAGTCACAATCAGGTGATTTAGCATTATACAAGTGTCAAGAAAAAGTCAATACAGTCCAGTAACAGTTTGATTAACAGGCCTTACCTGCTGAATTTGTGATCATCCATCACAGGAAACACAAACAAAGTTTGAATAAACAAACATTAGATTTGTCGACATGCTGATGTGGTTATTGGAAAAGTAATTTCACCAGAGGTTGCAAAACTGACTTAGATGTTAAACAATACAAGGATTGATAAGGGAAGGGAGAGGATTGGTTCCAAATCACTTTATTTAGGCAATTTAGAGCAACGTCTATATTCAAAAGATGTTGCAAGTTGGCTTTGTTAGCATCATCTCAACAGGAAATCACCCGAAAGTACTAAGCAAATAAAGGCAAAATATAAAATGGCCCCCAAAATATGAAATACTTGCTCCTCCTTCATTCCAAAATCTGTGTTAAAAGAATGAGCCAGAGGGAGTTCAACCATATTTCTCATACCAGGACCAACCTGTCAGAGAGCATAAGTGCAATCATTTCAGACAGGACAGCGTGGTAGTAAAGAACACACTGCTGGCCCCTGTTTTTCACTAGGCCCTAAATACTGTTATTATCTATATGGCTTACAGAACAGTAGTCATTGTACAGTTTCAGTAAGCAAACAGCTTAACACTTGTCCCAGTGACTCACACGTCATTCAATGTACATATCCCTTAATAAACAGCCAGCATGCTTGGTGTGTATGAGATTGAACAACGGTTAAAGAAGTGACGCTATAACAATAACCAAGGTATTGCTAAATCTGTGCTTAAGCAGTCTCTATATATTCAGGTTTCACCCTTGTTCATCTAAAGCTTTACTCTTATTTTTGCAGCAGCCTACATGCGTAATTAATATGAGTCACTGTGAGGGGGATTGGGCAAGTCTGGCCCATACACTACCCGCCATTGTGAAACATCGTCTATATCTTAAGGCTAAATGTAGCTGCCTGAATCCCCGATGCCCCACCTCTAATTTTTAGCTGTTGAGACATTACTGCCAGCAGGAGAATAAAGACATGACTAATGGCCAAAGTTAAATCTTCACATCCAGTTACAACGTGTCAATTCAAAAGCATGCTCTGCGGCTTAGCGATGCTGCAATACGGCTGACAGTAAAACCTTTTGGAGGGCTTGATAGGACGGTGCCTGGCGTCAGGAAAATGGGAGTGCCTTGGGTTTACTTATTCTCTGCAGGTTGAGGACGTGTTAAATATGTGGGAAGAAATGAAACGAGACTACTGTGTGGACATAAAGGCAACACAGAAGGAGAGGAGGCTGGTCTGAAAAGAGACTATGGAGGTACAAAAAGAGAGAGCAAGTGAGAAAGAGAGAGAGAGAGAGAGAGAGAGAGTGAGGGCCTCCTTACTCAGCAGGAGCTGTCTGCCAAGGCAGGAGTCAGGCAAGGGGTGAGTGTGTGTTTTGTGATGTGTGTGTGTGTGTGTGTGTGTGTGTGTGTGTGTGTGTGTGTGTGCAACGTAGGGGAGATAGTGGCCACGTGCCAAATACAATGACCCGCAAAGCTGGCAGGGCACCGGGTGGTTGTGAGTGTGTGTTTGTGCGTAGGAATGTGTGTATGCTTGCATTCCTGGGACGCATGCTGCCGGTTTCTCCACAGTAACAGTGAGAGGAGGCAATAGACTGTCTCAACAGAGGGAGGGTGGGAGGGAACGGAGGACGAGTACGAAGGGGAGGAGGCGCTGCTGTAAAAGAGGAGCGATGGAAAGCAAGATCAAAAAGGGAGACAGAGCAGCACTTTAATGCGATGACCTGCTCTTACACAGCAATTTTTTTTTACAAGGTGCTACATGTAGCATCATAATAATACTGAGATATTATTAGAATTTCTATCCACCATCCAGCACATAACAGGAAGAGGCTTTAAGACTTTGACACCTAACCCCAAATTGTTCACGATGGTTATGCCAGTGCAGCTCACTGCCATGGTGTGTGAAGGTGAGGCAAATTTTTAAGTGACAAGTGACATTTTGTTTACTGTCTGTAGGCACTGAAGTAAAACTCCATCCATTAATTTTCTACAACCGCTTACCCTATGAACGGTCATGGGCTAAAGACATTAAATAATTGTCATATCAGGCCAAACCTATAAATACTACACACCATAAGTTTGAAGGGACAGAGCAAATTACAATGGTGCCTTTTACAACAACAAAAACAAAACATTTTTCCCCACTGTATGCACAGACTTGTACCTTTTTTATTATCAAAGAACCAGATATATTCTGACATAGTTGTTCATCTTTGTGCTGATGATTCAACCAGGACAGTTTCCATATATGAGGTTTGTTACTGGAAGCTTGATGATACATAACTATAATATTGATATCAAGATAAAAGCCCAGATATAAGCTGTTAAGATATGGCCTAGTTCCTGGCCATAAAGACTACTTTACAATGAAATGAGTTTCTGAGCTACTTGACTGTTTATAATTAATATCATTGTATCAACAATAATCAGGAGTAGTATTTGGTCAAAAACATTGTGAAATTTGGCTTTGTGGAGACAGCCCTGCTGGAAGCCAGTAGACAATACAGACAAGTGGATGATTGGACAGAAACCAGGAGGAGGATGAGAGCTGGAGAATGTTGTGTGTGGTGTGTGTGTGTGTTTCTATGTATGCATGTGTTGCTGATTTTCTTAGTTGGAAGAAGCACTGGTCCCATCTGGCAAGGACACAAACACACACCCACACAATCACAAAGTCACACGCACACACACAGCCATTGTCTGCAGGAGGGAAGAGGGTTAAAGGGTCCCCCCTCCCTCCCTGCTGACTCCTGGATGCTTGGATCACTAATCCTGTTATCTCCGTCCCAATAAGAAATGAATTAATGAATAGAGCTTGGAAAGACAGTGCAGAGTGCTCGGCGACAGCCCTGCATGGAGGCCAGCGAGCTCAGAGGCTCTCGCTTAAATTAGCAGAAAACACTGGGAGGATTCTCCATACATAGATATGTAGTTTTCTCTCCTCATTTCAAAAGGAAATTAGAGTATGTAAACGCTGTGCTTTCTACAACTGGAAAAATGCAACACTTTATTTGACAGTGACAAACTAGAAACACTGTTATAGGTCTCCCTGGATAAGAGCCTCAACTAAATGCTAAATGTAACGTAATGTACGGTGATGCGTAGGGTAAATCTATGATCAGACCCACTTTCCCCACAGGGGCCATTAAAGTTTCATCTTTTCAGACTCCCAGTGGAAATTATGGAGAGAATATGGAAAGCTAAAAGTCCACAGAGAACTAGTGTTTTAGAGCAAAGAATTCTTTATGTGGATTTTGTGCAGTTCTAAATCCTGTTTTAGTTTCATGCTTTTAACAGCTCGTTGAAAACAAACCTACTGGTTCTAGGGACTGGCCACTTCACTCAGTTCATATGAATATAATCAGATCAAGCTAACACAGGCCTGATGCAACCCGTCTTTAACTCTGCTTAGGTCGTGTTTATACCAACATTAGCACTGTGTCAAAAAAGCAGATTTAGTCTCAGTAAGAAAACGCAGTGTCATCCGCAAAAAAGTTGACTCAACTGTTGCCGTACTACAGTGCAACGTCATCATGCAATGCACTGTGTTGGCCAAGAAAATACATGCAAGCACATATGTCAGGTAGAATACCTTGCAGAACATTACTTGTAGCATTGTGCTAACTGCACAACTACTGCTGCCATGATTTCTATTGTTGGAAAATCCTGTCTCAAACCGCAGAGTGGTGTGTCTGATAAGCCATCCAACTGGTATTCCTGGTGCATATTTCATTTTCTCACCAGTACTTTGTAGCAACACACACCAAAGCCGGTTTTTGTCACTTTAAATTGGGAGACAGATGACTGGGTAAAGTTTTCATCAAAACCTGATACACAAAGTTTTACGCACAATCACCAACATTCATAAAGAGATTGGAGAAGACCTGCACATGTCAAGATACACAGACACATACACCAACATAACTGGTTACAAAAGCGCATACACTTCTACACACACACACACACTGATAGATGTAGAATGGTAAACTCACACACACACACACACACACACACACACACACTGATAGATGTAGAATGGTAAACTCACACACACACACACACACACACACACACACACACTGATAGATGTAGAATGGTAAACTCACACACACACACACACACACAGCAAAATATGCTAGTGATGGACCGACCCGAGCAAACACCCTTCAGGACATTCAGGCCTATCAACTGTTAACTGAAGAAGAATCAGAAGAGAGCAAAAATTAAATGGAGGCTGGTGAGATGACTAGCACTAACGCTAACACACACAGTGAGTGACCAGACTTTACCACAACACTCCAAACCCGCCCCTGTATGAATGAAAATACCTTTCCTTTGACACATGAACAGCCTGGTCTCACTTTAAACCCACAGGCAACAAACATCTGATCAGTGCAGAGTACATACTCAGAGTTGTTTGAGTGTGTGTGTGTGTGTGTGTGTGTGTGCGCATTGGTGCAAACCTAGCCCCTGTTTGCAGCTCAAATGTCTTCTGTTGTATCTTTTAGTGAATAAAACCCATAGACTGTGTTTCTATGATAGAAAGTCAATGCAGTGATCATTAGTTAGGAATGAAATACCATACAATGATGGACCAGCAAGATGGACGACAAAGAGAAGCTCTAAGTTTTCAAGCTCGGGGGTGAGGCAGGTTCATACAGTGTGTGTGTGTGTGTGTGTGTGTGTGAGAGAGAGAAAGAGTGACTAATTCAGATTATAGTTGATTATAGTTGCTTTCTAGTGTCATAAACACTCCCTCTCTCTGCTTTTAACTCAATAGAAATGTCACAGCAGTCTGTCCTTGCGCACATACACACACACACACAGTATTTATGACAAAAGAAGAGATCCTTTCAGTGTGAGGACCTGAGGGAGAAGAGACAGACGAATGGGGGAACTCCCCCTTAAGTTAGCAGACAGCCATGACACAATACTGCAGGGAGCACGTGACTACAAAGACTACAAAGAGGAAGAAAGAAAATATTAATGTATGCTACACGCCGTTTATCATTCTGGATGACTTTTACATAGATGCACTTTTGATATATTTGCATACAAACTACAACTAGATTATGCTGAATAACCAGATTAAGTCCATAGTTTGATTTAAGTTTTTACAGTCTTCACAGGAAGTAGATTTTTTCTGTTCAATAATATATGAGCCACATTAAACCCATTTCACAGGTCGCCAAAAAGTGTGCATTTTTCCCACTGTCTGCTAGCTATGATGCAGACAACATACACACAGAAGGGCAGACAACGGATGCACAAGTCCAATATTCACTCTCCTTTCAGCTCTGTTTTGTTCTTCACCAAGTCCTGAAGGAAACATCTGGCTCTTTAGCTGCCAGATGTTCCACTTTAGGTAGTTGCTAATTTTGTCCGTCTGCTGTTTTGTGTTGGGCAGCTAGTGTACAGTGGTGATTTATGAAGACTCTCACTGTAAACAGCTGCCTGTTGCCGGAAATGAGGTTGATACGAATAGGGAGAGCGAACTAAACCGTGAAGTCGCTGGCTGTAAACCAAATCAATGAGCTGAAAGAAGCTAAAATCGTAGAGCTGAGCGGAGCTGGAACAGTGGTTGATTGCATTTGCAGCTGTTTGCAGCTTATAATTCTAAACATACACCATATTTTAGGTCAGACAATGTGTATAACATTAGGGATGCAATTAACTATAATTTTTATAATGTTGATTTATGATATTATGTCAATCAATTATTTGTTTAGTCTAGAAAATGTAAAAAACTAAAAATAAAAATGGCTGTCACAATTTTCAAGAGCCTCAGTTAATGTCTTTAATTTGGTGGTTTTGTCCAACCAGTGGTCAAATAAGATTTAATGAACTGGAAAGAGCAAATGCTTATCAATATTGCTCAATAAAGGACTCAAATGGTTTAACCGATTATCAAAATTGTTGCAGTTTAATTTACACACAGTGATTGGTAATTAGTGAGCAAAAAATCGAGGTGTGTTAAACAGGTTATGTTAATGCAGATCAGGAGCTTAAGAAACTAATCCGACCAAGGCCTTTACATAACAGTTCGCACAGTCAGAATGTTGCCATAATCTGATTAGTCAAATTATGAAAGTGTGTGTAAATTTACTGAATTTAAGTTTTCTTTTGTATAGCACTTTAGTTTACAAAAACCTTTAACAATCAAATATACAAGCAATCAGACTCAAACTAAATGAGACCAGTGTTTTAAGTTGGGATTCTTCCAGCCTCAGTTCCTCACACATGATGATGTCAGCCTTTGGTCTTTAGCCTGGATGACCGGGGGGGCCACACCTCCGGATTGCAAAAGATTTGAGATCATTTACGGGATTCATCTTGTTGCCACGGGAAATGTAGCTTCCCATGATAATGAAGTAACAGGTTTTCACAGTGCCAGCAGCATTTAGAGCTGGTCCTGGCAAGCCCTGTGTGGCCTTTCTTGGCTTTTGGAAAAATGACTCTTTCCTGGCTTTGTGGTATTTGATATCAAAAGCATTCTTCAGCCTCCTCCTCACCAGTCAACTACAGTTGCACTGCCTTCTATTGAGCTGGCCGAATCAGCCGTCTGGCAACATGCTAAAACTAGTGCCCGGTTTCACCTCAGAGATTCAATACACCGAGTCAGACTACCAAAAGGTTCTCCTAACTAGCGTGCATAGCAACCCCATTTGAAAACGCCACAGTGGGTTGCTTTTATTTGTTAATTCACATGATTCTTCAGGCCACAGTAAAACCTCAGCTTTGAGGGAGACGAGCTGGACACTGCAACGGGCAAAGCTAGTGTGTTTTGACTGGAATTAGCTTAGTTTAGGTAGAACAGAAAGGTGGAGAGAAGGAAGGAGGAAAAGAAAAGAGCAGGAACTGAACAATTGAGCAGGGTCTGATCATAGTCTGTAGAGTTTTCCCACCATGAGACACACACGGTGGCCCCCAGGCCTCAGTAACCACTGGCTTCCAACTGAAATGGTCTTTGTAAGTTAAAAGGTGTGCCTGGCTCGGCTATAGACCCCTGCAACAAAAGCAGTGGTTAAATAGCATGGCAACCCCCCTGGGGATGTAGGCCAGGGTCAGTAAGTGTATGTAGTGTGTGTGTGTAGTTAAATACTGTTAGTTTAGTGTGTATGGGAACAGTATTGAATCCAGACTAGTGTGTGTTTGTGAGTGTGAGTGCGTGTATGAGCTGGTAACTGGCCTGCGTGGCAGCCACAGGGGGAAGCAGCTAATAGTCATGAATGTGAACAGGCATCTGTTACTGTGGGGCCTCTGCTGTTTTCTGTCTCATGACCCCAAAACCAAGGGAACGCCTGCTCGCTGCACCCAGACCAGCCACTGCACATGGTAATGGATCCTGTTTAGAAGAGATGAACCATCTATTCAAAATGACTGGAAATATCTGTCTCTAATTTCAAATTACAGTTATAGTTGTTTCTGTGATGTACAGATTTTCTTTTCAATTCCCACATTGCATCAAAGCTGCACTCAATAATATCTAGAATGGATCAAATGACTAAGTATAATGTGAAAGGGGCCGCTGCTAGTGATGAACCCATAGAGAATTATTACCCAACTCTGCAGTTCTATAGTGCTCTATTTATTTATTTATTTTGCATTTTTTAACTAATTGATTTGGTTTTCTGTCCCACAATTTTACTGTTTTTGGTTCAGCCTCAGTTCTCTCATAAACCTAATTTCCAGCAGAATATTGTTGCACATACATTGTTGTGATAAACCCACTGTCAAGTTAGCAACTAGCTACTGAAGAAAGTGGAGCCTTTAGCTGCTTAACAACCAGATCAACCAGACCAAAACAGAGCAAAAAGGATAGCAAATATTGGACTTCAAATCATAAGTTGACTTGAAATCATAAGTTGGCCCGAAACTTGACTCCAAATGAATGCTAACGTTGCTTGGTGTATGCTGGAGGTGTAAAAAGGGAATTGTTTGCTAATATGTTCGCTATATTAACTTATACGGTAATAATATGTAAATGTTGTGCTCAGCTATAGTTCCACTGCTGTTCTTGACGCCCAAGTTAGTCCAACAAGACAATTAATGTTGGGTTTTCTTTTTATTTGTCACTCATCTGTAGTTTTTTTGCTATAAACTCCGCCTTTTTAGTAAAGTACGTGCAAACATTTCCTTGCTATATAAATCACAACCTCAATGGCAGCTGTTCTGTCAGGCATTTGAACAACAGACCCTAATGACTTAAAATGATGCTCAACAATGGAGACACCTAGTAAGTGATGAATGAATACATAATCACATAAAAGGTTGCCACATTTGTAAGCCGAGAAAAAAAAAGAAAACAGTAGCCAAACGCTGTTGTAGTTGTTCAAAACAGCCTCCCTTCTCAAAAGATTCAAAAAGCATAACAGCTGGACTCAAATTCGATTTAATAACTTCTTTCACCAAAAGCCCATCAGCTGCAGAGCAGCCAGGTCAGGTCAGTGAAACACAATCTGCGCTGCCCCTGGGAGACGATCCAACTGCAAAAAGGTTTGTGCTGAAAACAGACTGCAATCAGCTGCTGGATGCAGGCAGCCTCTGTGCCTCAAGTTAGCGCCGTCATCACATTCAGTTTGGTGGAAAATTCGTTCCAAAACACACTTTAATATATCTGTGAGGAGCTTACATGAACTTATTCCTACATATCTTAACCTTAAACCCAAATCATAAGAAGCAAAAAGTGGCCAAAATGCTGCTGGAATGATACCACCTTTCTCGCTCAGTCAGACACCCTCATCAGATTCATCCCAGCCATCCTGGGAAAGCTACATTCCTGCTGGCTCTTTCATGTGGGACTCGGGTCTCAGTTGGACAGAAGCGGAGAAAGGAGGGATGGAGAGAGGGATAACACAGGACAAAGAGGCCGGGTCAATGGTAAGTAGCAGCTCTGACACTCAGAGAGGAGACAGAGACTCCAATCAGAGAGAATTATCCTGACAAACCCTCTTCAATCACACAGACCCCACCACCACCACCCACTGCTGCATCTCTTTGCTTTGCTCTCATTCGTCTTCTCCTCCATCCGACCACTCTGGCTGAAGAGATGAAAGATGATTAAAAGGTAATAGCCGTGAACACGCCTGTTACCCTGTTGGGTGGGGTATCCGTGTCCTGTAGAGAATATGAATACTGTAACACCAGCAGCTGAGCAAAACTATTTTTAACTTCCTTTATCTTTTTAATCAAGCAACGAAACAAGTAACATCAAGACAAAAATAATGTAAACTATCTTTTAGGCTTTGTGTCTTTATCTTTGGTGTTGCACACTCTTTTCTGTGGTTGGTACACTACATTTCCCAGCATTCTCCTGTCAATCAAACAGTGTGGCTGAGACCAATATGTATTTTTCTATTCATTTTCAGTCAAAGAAATTGAAGAAAGAAGGAAATTCTACAACTTAACTTTGACAAAACACTAATTATTTTTATCGGTCCAGGTACTATTATGACCATTACTCAGAATGAATTGGCCCTTTTGCCCAATATGTTAAATCTTCCAATTACGTTTGATCCTAGAGCTGCAAAGACAGGTCGATTAATCGATCGATGTCAACGTCAATTCGCAGAAAATGAACTGGCAACTATTTTCCACAACACTTTCTCTGGTTCCAGCATCTCAATGTCATGTGAGGACATGCTGCTTGTCGTTGGTTTATGTCATTTTAAATTGAATATTATTGGGTTTTGGACTGTTGGTCAGAAAAAATACAAGAAATTTGAAGACACCACTTTGGCATTTGCATTTTTTGTGTGAAATTTTAGTATCAATTTCTTTTTACTGGCCCCAGGTCAATTTTAGCATTGATTTCTAGAGGTGTTTTTTTTTTTTTTTGGTCATACAAGGCATTACATGTTAGTTTGTTGTTGTTCCTTCCCATTGGACAACTTAGCAAACACTGCAACAGCAAAGAACAGGAAAACCGTTCTTATATTATAGCAATGAAAGTGCTGCAAAAGACACATTTACTTATAAGAACAACGTAATTATCTTTAACAGCGGCACAGAAAAGAGAATAAATGGAGTAAAAAGTTGTGTAGCACATCCATGTTCAATCATCCAATCAGATGAAAGGACAGTTGGGCCGTCCACCAATCAGCAGTGTCTGCTGGGAACCTGCAGATGCCTCCAGAGGAGAGGAAGAGGGAAAACTTGAAAATATGAAAGCGCTTTTTGGTGTTCGAAGCAGATGAGATAAGATACCATTTAATTGCTTCTTTCATAAGCGCAGCTTTAATCCCATTGTTACAGCACTGGTGTTTCATCCCACTGATAACTCACAACACTTTGAACACTGATTTACACACACACATACACACACACACACACACACAGTATATATACACACAAAGATTTCCTTTCTGCTGCCATGGCAGAAAAAGTGCTTAGCGTGCCACATGCTCCCATTTTTTAGGCAAAATTTAACTAGGTGAAAATTAGACTTTAAAATCAAAGAAAGAAGGGAATATACAGATACGCCTCTGTGTGTTGAGTGTGTTAGAGAGAGGAACAGAGAGTTAAAGGGGGGGAAGGGAAAGAGGGAGAATTTCAGATAGGATGCTGGATCTTTTCTGCATTCAAAACCATCGCCGTCAAGGTCAAGACAGGAAGTAAAGCCAAAAACAAACAAACAAAAAAAGGAAGTATAAAGAAAAAACACAACTTTAACTTAACGCCATAAATTATGGACAAATTCACTTCCAGCAAACACGATTTGAAAAAGCAATATGCTTAACAATTGATTTCTGCAATTAAATTGTCAGTTTCATGCTCTGTAAAGCATTTCTGAACAGACACATAAGCACAGACATAAAACACACACACACACACACACACACACACACACACACACACAGGGCCCCCCTAGGATTACAGGACAGAACAAGACCCCTAGAGACAAAACTCCACCAACGGACCCCGGCACACACACCCACACACTACAAAGGTCCTGTGGTGTAAGGCAGTAGAGAAGGCAACTAATCCTGTTACAGCATGACGACTACTAGAAACCCTGTATTCACCGATATATGCCCACACTTGGACACACACATACACACACACACACACACACACACTGAAGAACGCAGCAAAAGGAACAGGAAATAATTCAGAGCCTTAAAGTGGACATTTAGTAACCTATTACGTGCTTCCACTGATGGACAGTTTACTGGCCTCCTCTGAACTGACAGTTTAAGTGGTTTGGGTTCAAACGTCTCGAGGCCATCTTGCAAAGGTAATGTTTCAAACAGCTGCATTAGCAAGAGGGTTTTTTTTACCCAGGATCCATTTGTTCATTATGTTATCTCTAGAAATATATTTACAGCTGTGCACAGGTGTGATTTTATCTGTCTACTAATGTGTGTGCCGGTCTGCTCAGTGCATAGTGGAGTCCAGAAAGTGATTTTTGGCAAAGGCACTCAATTAGAGGAAGCTCTTTGAGGGCCATTTTGTGCCCTCAACAATGAAGGTCAGTCACCCCACTTTTTCCATTCTTTGGAGTTTCAGCCAATTTTAAATTGTAATATTCCAGTACTTTTTACTAAAGCCCTCAATTTTACTCAGGAAAATTGAGCATCTGAGTTTGGGGGAAGTTTTCTTAAGTAGCCACTTTGACCAGCGGCTGGCTAACATGACTGTCAACAGAGCAACATCTTTCTACAGCTAATATTCTCCACAACAACGCATGTCAAAATAGACCAAATGCCAGTGGACGTACAGCCCACAAAGAAAATATTCAGGCCCAGGACAATGTTCCCGAGCTCGGGGGGAAAACTGATTCTTCCCTTCCTGTTTAACAGCATAACTAAAATCCAGATAGAGGCTTTGATCTATGGCAGAAGCCAATGAAGTCATTATTTAAGGCTGTTTGCAAGCAGGTTAAAGGGCAAGCTGGAATATTTCCTCTGCTCTGGAAACTTCTGTAATCACGATATTTATCCCAATCAGCAATTAACCACACCCACATTGTTACAAGTACTGCCTACAATTGGATAAATTGTTCAGGGTTGTACAGTATACTTTGGTAAAGTGACAATGTAGGTCAATTTGAAGGAGAAGGAGGCTGGTTGGGGTGAGGAGGGTGTGTGAATAGACGGGCACGGAGACACTTAAAGAGAAGGAGGGCAACATTTGTGCATGTGTGTGAGTGCAAAAGGGCGAGAGGTCTCGACCAGACTGATCCTCACGGCTGTTGACCACATTAATCATGTTGCATAGAGAGGAGCAGGGTGTGTGCGTGTGTGTGTGTCGCTGCACTTGACTGCTCCTATCAATTCAATTTCATTCCTCCCTCTGCTCCCTTCTTTTCTCAGGGCATCCCCATCCCCCACCATAGATCTCAGTAGTCTCTCACCCTCTCTCTCTCTCTTCCTGTGTGTGATGGACTGCTGAGAGCCTAATGAGGTCCCTCCCTCCCCTTTGGCTTTTTTGTGACTGTGGAGTGTGTATGTGTGTGTGTGTGTGTGTGTGTGTGTGAAGGGGGAAGGGAGAGCCAGAGGTGACAGGTTGGTTATGTACTTCTA